>CAUYLG010024040.1:0-137775 GCA_963573385.1 Cacajao melanocephalus
TCCTTCCTTCCTTCCTTCCTTCTTTCCTTCCAAAAATATTTGTATGGTAGAATATACATTCCAGTTTGTGGGATCCCTATGGTCTCTTTTAATAAAAAAAGAACCCTAACCTTCATATCAGAAGCCCAGGTTTTAAGCTCATACCCCGAAGTTACTAGCTGTATAAATGCATGGCAATCATTTGAGTCTCTGATTATATTCATTATATATCAACACCTATCTTCCCTCCTCAAAACAGATGTTCTATGAATCAGATTAAATTTTTAAAAAGTCACTTTTTATACAAAACCATTAGTCAAATGTCATTTCTTAGTGTTACTTAAAAACATGTACCTCTAGAGACCAATATGAAGAGAAATAGAGATTTTCAGTGCAATAGAGTACTGTTTTGGTTTGGACGTTGAGATGTACACCACCCCCTGCTGATGTGCTCACGGTTTGAGAATAAACCACATCTTTAAATGAGGACTCAGGCCCCCGGCTGGGATGTGCTGTGCAACAGGACCTAATCGTTTTGCCAGCAATGTGCTTGCCGCCTTCATTTTCAAGAAGGAAAGGGTCAGATTACAGACATTCAGGATTCCCAATGAGAGTCTGAAAATGTGGAAAGCTGCTTAATGGCATAACCTCGGTGGATTATTATTCTCTTCACCAGAACCCTTCTGTCACTTGTTACATCTCATTCCTTCTCTCCCCCTCCATAGTAAAACCATTCATGTTTGCTGGAAAATCATGAAGCCCTGGGAAAAAACGCTAGTGATTTATTCAGGATTAGTCATAAACCAGTGGTTCTGAAGATTGGAACTTGTTCCTTTCAGGATCAACTGAAATGTGGAAGGAAGTCTTTATGAGCTCTGCCTCTTGACCTAGTTTTAGTCATTCCTGATGGAGACATAAGAGAGTGAAGTCCACCCCATTCTTTCTTCATTCCATGCCTCTTGGCTTCAGGGCATATGGGTACAAATTGAATTTCACAGCGACTACCCGTGATCATAAGTGCCCCATTATGTGGGTCACATCTAAGAAATTACTAAGAAGTGTCCCTTCTTCAATTTTTCAACATGGAAACATAAGGGACGTATCGGTGATCACGATGTGGACCTGCCATCCAGATAGGACCGGCTGGTTTCCCAGCTGTGCCTGTTTTCCATGTACAGCGGTGCATGCTTTGGGTTGGGCGTATGTGACTGGCTTTATTGCTGTCTACCACCAGGCCTCTCTCTTTAGGGACCAGTTCATGAAGGGAGGAGAGATGGGGTGGGAAGAGAAGAAACAATGAACACCTTCTACGCTGAGCACTTTGCCAGGTGTTCCACATTTGCTGCTCCCTGGTAAATCCTCACCGTAACTCCAAGGGCATGATCCCCCACTCTGTAGTTGAGAAATTGAAGCTCAGAGAGGTTACACAACTAACCCATCATGCAGAATGCAGAATCTCAGGCACACTGCAGATTCTCTGATAAGGTGTCCCTGAAAACTGACAGCCAAAATTTATACAAGCCAAAGATCCTCAAAACGTGAAATAATGTCACAACAAGAAACAAATCAATTAACCTAATTCATTACATGATTTTATGAGGAAGAGAACAAAAGTAAAAACGTAGGAAAATATTACTTTTTAATATTATTCCTCATGGGTGAACACTAATATTTGTTGAAGGCCTAATAAGGACTTCCCATATTTTTTCCCTTTTAATCCAGGAAACTGAGGTTTTACACAGTCAATGATGTGCTCAAAGCCACTGAGCTAGAAAGTGGCTGTTCTTACAGCCAAGCTCTTCCTACAGGGATTTTGGGATCAAATGAAATATGTAGGTAAAATTGAAAGCACTTAGTGAATTACTAATCACTCTGCAAATGAATGCTATTATGATTGAGATAATTCAGAGTTCAATCAATTAGTGGTAAACAGCATAATTGTTTGCTGTAAAAACCAACCCTGATGTGCTGACCAGGATTTATTTATAGCACTAGCAACATTTCCTGACATGCATGATTTCTTTACAACTATCCTCTCCTCAGAACTAGGGGCTGGCAAAAGATTTCTGATACCAGTGTTTCTAATTTCTTCTCGCCAGGAATTGTCTATTCCTGTAGTTCCCAATAGCCATAGCCTTGCCATTTCCTTTCAGGTTCAATGGCAAGGCCTCTTTAAGTGTGTCTTTTGCTCTCTTGGCATCTGGCAACTTATTGCGGCTTTCTCTTCCCAAAGCAAGAATGCAGCTGTTCATGAAACTCAAGCAACCAGATACCATAAGCTGTACAATGGTGACTGCCACTTCTATCATATACCAGACTCCATTAGTTGCCTCTCTCTCCTAGAGGGACTTTTTGCACCATCTCCAAAAGATATTCATAGAAATGGAACAAGACCCCATTAGGCTTAGAATTCTAATACGCTTAGAGAATTCATGGGGAGAGTTCATGGCAGCTCTAGCCTCACCTAGAGGGAATCTCTAGGTACACACACTTTTGTTTTAGTTCTAAAGACTTCAACCCCTGTAATCCCACTGCATTTTCAAAAAGCATCAATTGTCTGCAAATTCAGGAAGATGTTAGCTGACTTTGACCCTTGGATGCTCTTGCTTCTGTTCAGAAACTCACCTCATAGAGAGAAAAAACATTTTGCTATAATAGTCTGTACCATCACTCTACCCCAGAATGAAGTTTGTATTTCTACATCTTGATATAATACATGTAAACAAATATGTAAATATATATGTATAGGTCATATTAACCTCTTAAACTCTGAGCCATGATTCTTTCTGCTCATGTTCTCCTCTTGCCCTTAAGAGATACTCAGGTAACAATCATTCCTCTCTCCCAGGCTGCCTCGCTCAGGTCAAATGGAGGTCACCCAATAGAGACTAAGCCCCTGTCCCCAGGTGGTCCCCGCTCTTGGCTCTCAGCTCTGCAGAAGCCTGCATCTCTGAGCTGTCAATCTGCTGGCTGCCAACAGCGTCTAGCTCACTTACATTCTCAGCTGCCTTCATGGCGTCATCGGCACTTTAATTCTTAATTGCCTAAAAGCACTGGTAGTTATGCACTCAAAGAGAAGCTATAAAACTGTATGCAGCAGGGAATTATGCTGACTGCAGTAAGAACGTGGTGGTAAAGTCCTCACCACATCTCACCCCTTGACTGCAGTAAAGTGCAAATAATTCCACAGATTCTTTTATTGTTCTTCAAATAACTGCATAGTTGAGTTCAGCGAAGGAGGGTCGTTATCCCTGAGAAGAGTTTCTGCCTCTCTCTACCGCTACAGTCCCAATATTGCTCATGCCAGAAAACTTGAGTTGCTCCTACACTCCCTGTGACCACTGTCTTTGGGAAGAACTTAGGCAGCTGCAAGGAAGACATGTCTTATTATCTGACCTTGCATCTTGAATCCTGGGAGGTGGTCCCACTGCTGTCCAAGGAAACTTGTCCATTGATTGTGTGTTTCAAGACCTATTGCCACTAAATCTCTCATAAAGGTTATGGCTGATGAACAGATCAAGGCGAAGCTCCTTCCCCTTTAGCTTGAGGGGTAGAGACGCAGGTCTGTCTGTTTTAAACTACAAGTTCTCAGTGAGAGCGGCAGTTCTGTTAATCCCCCTGTGAAATGTCACTGTGCTGAAGCAAGTGAGGCAGTACAGTTGAGGAAAGAAAAAAGTTTCAACATGACTTCTTGTTAATACAAAGCTTGTCAGACACATCACCTAGAAATGCCGAATGTCTTTATTAGATTCCTTTATCTCCCCCTGAGACTGGAGGGATGCAACCAGTTGCTTCTCAGTAGAGATGTCATCATCCAGAAACTAATTAAAGGCTACGCAAGAAGCTGGGTCTCTCACACTCAGGAGAACAAAATGCATTAGCAACAGAAGTAAAAAAAAAAATTACAAGTGAACTTTATATCAGAAAGGGCAGGTTGGGAATTTGACAATAACTCTTTTTTCTCCCTCTCCAGTTCCCAGCAGGAGAAAGCAGGCCCATCAGTATGTCAATGAATCTTGACACAAGGCCATCTGCTCCCCGGTTTCACTCAGGAAGGAATTTCTCCCCTATCTATGGATACAGAGGGGAGGAGACCACCTGACCACTTACTATGAGAAATGCAACTGTATGGGTTTTATGCCAGCATCTTCCCTTACTATTGAGAACTGTAAAAGATCTGTGTCACTGAATAGCATTCATTTACCTCTGCACATCAAAGAGCCTGGCTACTCAAACTTAGGAGTTTGATATGACCAATTACAGAAAAGCATATAGAAGCAGATGTTGTACCTCAAAACTGACAAAAACTCAGAACCTAAGTCTCTTGGTGTCTTTTACCAGGTAATAAACCTCTTCCATATGAATTAGGTGAACAACTACACTCTACATACCATACTTTGCAATCACCAAAAATCTCTACCTGTGGTGTCATGCCTTTCTTAGATTTCTCCTGCTGATGCTTCTCGATCTTTTATGTTTCATTCTGATACCACTTTTAATCCAGGAAACTAATCATAGTTGTCCACAAAATATAAATTAAAAACCCATGCTTTCTCATTTAAAGCCTGCTCCCATTTAGCACTCTAGCCACCCTAGACTAACTGTTCTAGCACAGAATTTACTGTCACTTTCTGTACTTCTTGGCTTGGTTGATGACATTTATCTTGTCTTACAAGATGCTTGCTTTTCAGGTCTACATATCTGAAATGTTGCTCATCATTTAGTCCTAGAAAAACACACATTGTCTTCCACTAGGGCCTTATTAGATATTGGCTGGATGGCTGATACTAAATAAGTGAACTAATTCAAATGTTCCAAGTTTGCCATTTCTGTCTACCCACAGAATAAATTTTAAACTACTTGTCTTGAGACATTAGGCACTCATCCTTCCCCACTTAGCTTCTACTCTTCTCTCTAATTATGCTTGATAAACATCCCACATTGGTCTCTATCTGAATGGATTAATATTCAGTAAAGGCTCTATGCAAATCTACAGAATATCATCATAGCCAAAAACTCAGACTCAGGAGCCAAGTAGGCTCAGGCTCCAATTCTAAATCTACTACCTACTAGCCATATTTTTTCAAAGTTTTTACTTTGAAAAATATACTTAACATTTATCATTTCAGCCATTTTAAGTATACAGTTCAGTTGCATTCAATACATCTGTAAGGACAAGTGCAGTGTCTCACACCTGTAATCTCAGCACAGTGGGAGGCTGAGGTGGGAGGATGGCTTGAGCTTAGGAGTTTGAGATCAGCCTGTCCAACATAGCAATGCCACCATCTCTACAATTTTTTTTTTAGTATCAGCTGTTTGTGGTGGCATGATACTATAGACCCAGTACTCAGGAGGCTGAGGTGGATCACTTTAGCCCAGGAATGGACGCTGCAGTGAGTCAAGATTACATCATTGCACCCCAGCAAGGGCAACAGAGCAAGACCTTGTCTCGGAAATAAATAAATAATATATAAATTTATAAACTTACATATGTTTAAGACAGTTATTTAACTTCTCAGTGTTATTTTTTTCAAAATGCAAATGATAACAATACCTAATAGAGTGGTTATAACAAATGGTAATTTAAATGATTTACATAGTACTCAGCACAGCTAAAAGATCAAAAAAAGAATTACACACACAAACATGCACTCACCAACCCAACTATTAATAGAATCATGTTCCCCAATCTCTGTGTAACCAAATCCCAGGAGCTACATCTTACCAAATCTAATGCCCAATTACCTGTCCTCAATATAATTTAATCTTTTAGCAGTATTTGACTCAGATCTACCTTTCCATCTTTGGCTTGATGCTCTCACATTGTCCTTATTCTCTACTTAGCTTACTGGCTACTCCTCCTTAATGTCAAACTCTAAATGTTGACATGATCTATTTCATAACCAACAGCTCTCTTCTTTAACTGAAACTCCCTTCGATTCCATCTGTGGCTCAACTACTATCAGATACTAATGGTTTCCAAATTCATGCCATCAGCCCTGACCTCTCCCTTGAGCTTCACTCTCATAGGCCAAATACTGGATTCAGTGCTTTTTATTTTTTCTCTTGATTTTTCTTTTAGGTTCAGGAAGTACACGTGCAGGTTTGCTACATGAGTAAATTGTGAGTTGCTGAAGTTTGGTGTGTGAATGATCCAGTCACCTGGGTAGTGACCATAGTAACTGATAGGTAGTTTTTCACCCCATACCTGTCTCCCATCCTCCCCCACTCAAGTAGTCACTACAGTCTATTGTTTCTTTCTTTGTGTCTATTCGTATTCAATGTGTAGTTCTTACTTATATGTGGGATCTTGCAGTATTTGGTGTTCACTTAGGATAATGACCTTCCGCTCCACTCATACTGCTACAAAGAACATGATTTGGTTTGTTTTTATGACTGTATAGTATTCCGTGGTGCATATGTACCACATTTTCTCTATCCAGTCCACTACTGATGGGCACATAGGCTGATTCCATATCTTTGCTACTGTGAATCGTGCCGCAATAAACATACGGGTGTGTGTGCTTTTTTTGGTGGAACAATTTCTTTTCCTTGTGGTATATATCCAGTAGTAGGATTGCTGCATTGAGAGGTAGTTCTGTTTTAAGTCCTTTGAAAAATCTCCACGCTGCTTTCCATAGCGGCTGAACTAATTTACATTCACACGAACAGTGGAAACCTGTTCCCTTTTCTCTACAATTCTGCCAACATCTGTTGTTTTTTTACTTTTTAATAATAATATTCTGACTGGGTGTGAGGTGGTATCTAATTGTGGTTTGATTTGCATTTCTCTAACAATTAGAGATAATGAGCATTTTTTAAAATGTATTTATTGGCCATATGTTTGTCTTCTTTTGACAAATATCTGTTCATGTCCTTTGCCTATTTTTTAATGGGGTCATTTGTTTTTTGCTTGTTGAATTAAGTTCTTCATGGATTCTGGACATTAGACCTTTGCTGGATACATAGTTGGTGAATATTTTCTTCCATTCCATAGATTATCTGTTTACTCTATTGATAGTTTATTTTTCTGTGCAGAAGTTTAATTAGGTCTCACTTGTCAATTTTGGGCTTCTTTGCTCTTGCTTTTAGGGACTCAGTCCTAAATTATTTGCCATGGCTGATGTGCATAATGATATTTCCTAGGTTTGTTTTCAAAGATTTTTACAGTTTTAGGTCTTACTTTTAAGCATTTAATCCATTTTGAGTTAATTTTTGTATATGGTAAAAGAATGGGGTCCAGTTTCAATCTTCTACAAAAGTCTAAGCCAGTTACCTTACACCATTTATTGAATAGGGAGTCCTTTTCCAGTTGCTTGTTATTGTCAACTTTGTTAAAGGTCAGATGATTGTAGGTGTGGAGCTTTATTTCTGAGTCCTCTATCCTGTTTCATTGGTCTATGTGTCTGTTTTTGTAACAGCACCATGCTGTTTTGGTTATTGTAGCCTTGTAGCATAGTTTGAAGTCAAATAATATAATGCCTCTGGCTTTGTTCTTTTTGCTTAGGATTTCTTTGGCTATATGTGCTCTTGTTTTGGTTCTACATAAATTTTAGAATAGCTTTTTCTAACTTTGTGAAAAATGATGTTAATAGTTTGATAGAAATAGCACTGAATCTATAAATTGCTTTGAGAAGTATGGCCATTTTAATAATATTGATTCTTTTTATCCATGAGCATGGAATGGTTTTCCATTTGTTTGTGACTTCTGATTTCTTTCAGCAGTGTTTTGTAATTCTCATTATAGAGATTTTTTTACCTTCTTGGTTAGATGTACTCCTAAGTATCTTATTCTTTTTCTGGCTATTGTAATTGAGATTGTATTCTTGATTTGGCTCTCAGCTTAGAGGTTCTTGATGTAGACAAATGCTATTGATTTCAGCCAGGTACAGTGGTGCACACTTGTAATCCCAGCACCTTAGGAGACCAAGGTGAGCAGATCACTTGAGGTTAGGAGTTTGAGACCAACCGGGCCAACATGGTAAAACCCTCCTCTCTACTAACAGTACAAAAATTAGCCAGGTGTGCTGGCACAGGCCTGTAATCTCAGCTACTCAAAGAGGCTGAGGTACAAGAATAACTTGAATTTGGGAGGTGGAGGTTGCTGTGAGCCAAGATTGTACCATTGTACTCCATCCTGGGTGACAGAGTGAGACCCTGTCTCAAAAAGAAAAGAAAAAAGAAAAGAAAGAAAGAAAGAATGAATGAATAAATGAAAGAAAGAAAGAAAGAAAGAAAGAAAGAAAGAAAGGAAGAAAGAGAAAGATAGAAACAGGGAAAGAAAGAAAAGAAAAGAAAAGTAAAGAAATGCTACTGATTTCTGTACATTGATATTGTATCCTGAAACTCTACTGTGATCGTTAATCAGTTCTAGGAGCCTTTTGGCAGAGAGTCTTTGGGGTTTTCTAGGTATAGAATAACATCATCTGTGAAGAGAGATAATCTGACTTCCTTTCTTCCTGTTTGGATGCCTTTTATTTCTTTTTCTTGCCTGACTTCTGTGGCAAGGACTTTTAGTATTATGTTACATAGGTCTGGTGAGAGTGGTAATACTTGCCATGTTGAATTTCTCAAGGAGCATGGTTTGAGCTTTTGTTCATTCAGTTATTATGTTGGCTGTAGGTTTGTCATACATGTCTCTTATTATTTTGAGGCATGTTCCTTTGATGCCTAATTTGTTGAGGGGTTTTGACATGAAAGGATGTTGAATTTTATTGAGAGCCTTTTCAGCATTTATTAAGATGATCATGTTATTTTTCCTTTTAATTCTATTTATTTAGTGGAACACATTTGTTGATTTGTATATGTTGAACCACCCTTGCATCCCAGGAATAAAGCCAACTTGATCATGGTAAATTAACTTTTTGATATGTTGCTGCATTAGGTTTGCTAGTATTTTGTTGAGGATTTTTGTACCTATGTTCATCACGGATGATAACCTGAAGACTTTTTGTTGTTGTTGTTGTTGTTTGTTAGTTTAATTGTGTCTCTGCCAGGGTTTGGTATCAGAATGATGCTGGCTTCATAGAATGAGTTAAATAGGAGTCCCTCCTCCTCTATTTTTTGGAATAAATTCAGAAGGACTGGTATTAGCTCTTTGTACATCTGATAAAATTCGACTGTGAATCCATCTGGTCCTGGTGTTTGTTTGGTCAGCAGGCTTTTTGTTACAGATTCAATTTTGGAACTCATTATTGCTCTGTTCAAAATTTTAATTTCTTCCTGGTTCAAGCTTGGGAGGCTGTAGTTTCCAGGAATTTATCCATTTCTTTTAGGTTTTTTAGTTTGTGTGCATATAAGTGTTTGTCATAGTCTCTGAGTAGTTTATGTATTTCTGTGGGGTTGGTTGTAATGTCACCTTTGTCATTTCTGATGAGGTTTATATATTTTTTCTTGTTTATTCATCGTAATTTAGTTTTGTTGATCTTTTGTATGGATGTTTGCATCTCAGTTTTGTTCAGTTAAATTCTGATTTTGGTTATTTATTTATTTCTGTTATCGTTGGAAGTTGGTTTGCTCTTGTTTCACTACTTCCTCTCAGTATGACATTTGGTTGTTAATTTGAGATCTTTGTAGTTTATTGCTGTAAGTTTTTAGCACTGTAAACTTTCCTTTTAACACTGCTTTAACAGTGTCCCAAATATTCTGAAATATTTTTTCTCCATTTTCGTTAGTTTCAATTTTTTTTTTTTTAGTTTTTACCTTAATGTCATTCTTTACCCAAAAGTCACCTGGGAGCAGGTTGTTCAACTTCCATGCAATTGCATGGTTTTCAGAGATCTTCTCAGTATTAATTTCTATTTTTATTGCACTGTGGTCTGAGAGTGTGGACGGTGGACTTTGACTTTTTTTAATTTATTGTGACTTGCTTTTTGGCTGACCGTGTGGTCGATCTCAGAGTATGTGCCATATGCAGATAGAAAGAAAGTATATTCTGTTGTTGTTCTGTTGTTTTTCTGTTTTTGTGAGTGTTCTGCAGCTGTCTATTAAATCCAACTGGTCAACTGTCATGGTTAAGTCAGAGTATCTTTCTTAGATTTCTGCTTCAATTATCTGTCTAATGTTGTCAGTGAGATGTTGCAGTTTCCCACTATTATTGCATGTTTATCTAAATATCTTTGTAGATCTCTAAGAACTTGTTTTATGAACCTGAGTGTTCTGATTTTGGGTTTGTGAGCCTATGGGTATTGTTCCTCATGAGATGGGTCTCTTGAAGGCAGCAGACTGTTGGCTCTTGCTTCTTAATCCAACTTGCATGCTATGCCTTTTAAGGGAGGCAATTAGCTCATTTATATTCAATGTCACTATTGATATGTGAGGATTTTATCCTGTCATCATGTTGTTAGCTGATACATATACTTGATTGAATAGTTGCTTTATAGTGTCAATGTGCTACATATTTAAGTGTGGCAGGTATTATTCTTTCTTTTCCATGTTTGCCACTCCCTTTAGGAACTCTTGTGAGGTAGGTCTGGTGGTAACAAATTCACTTAGGGTTTGCTTGTCTTAAAATGATTTTATTTCTCCTTTGCTTATGAAGCTTAGTTTCCCAAGATATTAAATTCTTGCTTGGAATTTTTTTCTTTAAGGATGTTCAAAATAGGCCCCAAGTTTATTTTGGCTTATTAGTTTTCTGCTGAAAAGTTAGCCTGATGTGGTTCCATTTGTAAGTGACCTGCCCTTTCTTTCTAGCTTCCTTTAATATTTTTTCTTTCACTTTGACCTTAAAAAGTCTGAAGGCTATGTGTCTTGCTGATGGTTATCTTGTATAGTATCTCACAGGGTTCTCTCAACTTAATTTCTTGAATTTGCATGTTGACCTCTCTAGGCAGATTGGGAAAAATTTTCTGGACTATATCCTCAAAAATGTTTTCCAAGTTGCTTGTTTTCTCTACTCTTTCAGCAATGCCAGTGAGTTGTAGGTTTGGTCTCTTTACATAATCTCATATTATTGAAGGTTTTGTTCTTTTGTAAAAACTTTTTTAAACTTATTTTTTCAATGCATTGCTTCAAAGAAGTTATCTTGAAGCTCTCATATTCTTACCTTAGCTTGGTCTATTCTGTTGTTAATGCTTCCAACTGTATTATAAAATTTTTGTAGTAAATTTTTCATTTCCAGAAGTTCAATTTGATTCTTTCTTAAAATGGCTATATCATCTTTCTTCTCTTGGATCATTTGACTGTTTTCCTTGGATTGAGTTTCAGCATTGTCTTGTATCTTTTTGCTCTTCCAGGCCATTCAGATCCTAAATTTTATTTCGGACATTTCAGCTGTTTCTATCTACTTAAAAACCATTGCTTGGTAGCTAGTAAGATCATTTGGAGGTAAGAAGACACTCTGGGTTTCAAAGTTGCCAGAGTTCTTTCTCATGTGAAGGGCGATGTTCCTCTATCCTTTGAAGTTACTGTCCTTTGGATAGGGCTTTTGTTTTTTATGTTCCTTACTGCCCTTGAGGGTTTGACTGTGGTGCAAGGTGGGTATAGTCGAATGGCTTCATTTTCAAAGGCTTTCAGAGGGCCAAGGCTCAGCTCAGCACTCCTGGGCAGTGTGCTCTAATCCTGTAGGGTTCAAATTTGGTCTGTGGCATAGTCCTCCGTCCCCTTGAGATTGAGTCCTGGGTGCACTGGAAGGTGGGAGCGAGGTACTCCCGGATCACTGGAAGCAGCACTTTGTAGAGGGAGCTGAGGTTTGAAAGCACTCTAGCATGGTGACAGGGTTGTGGGGCTAAGGTGCTCTCAGACCACTAGCAACAGCACTTTGTTGCCTGCTGGCCACAAGCATAGCACAGCAGAGGGGCAGCGTCCAGGAGTGGGGGCTGAATCAATGGTTTTCAGCTTTGTGGACATTGACCTGTTTTTTCTTCTCTGGTAAAAAGATGATATAATAGTGACTCTTTCCAGAGGGTTATCCTAAGGACTAAATGAGTTCATATACATGAAGTGCTTAGAGCAACACTGATCACATAATGTGTGCTCAATAAAGTATAATGATTTAGCCTATGTATCTTCTTTATTTAATTTTCCAATAGGTAAATGTATTTAATAAGTCCTAGAGTTCTGGGTTCCTTCCACCCCCACTTTAAACCTTCGTCTCCCCCTAGTATTCTGTATCATAATCATACCATTACCTACCCAACTGCTCAGGACAAAGAAACAATAGTCATACTTAATTTCTCTCTCTCCCTCAGTTTCCTTAACCAGTTATTATGTTCTGGTGGCTTTACCAAAAAAATGACCTTCACCCTGACTAGGTAGCATTATCTTTTCTCTTACTACTGAAGTCTACTCTACTTTTACTACATCTGTGGTTTTCCTGTTTTTACTGTTTGCATGGACATTCCATTCCCTGCGTCATGTCTAGAGTAATTAAAACAAAACAAAACTACAAAAAAAAAATCAAATAATACCATCTCATGCTTAAAACCCTCCAATGGCATTTGACTGCACTTAGGATTAAATTCAAAGTCCATACATGTGTCTCTAAGATGCTACATAGCTAACACCTGAAGGAAGTCTTTGACTTTACCTTGGACTGTTTTGCCCAGAATTCACTTAATTCCCTGATCTGCTTTCTACCTCCTTTTTGTTGTTGTTGTTGTTGTTGTTGTTGTTGTTGTTGAGATGGAGTCTCACTCTGTCACCCAGGCTGGAGTGCAGTGGCACAATCTCAGTTCACTGCAACCTCTGCTACCCAGGTTCAAGCAATTCTCCTGCCTCAGCCTCCCAAGTAGCTGGGATTATAGGTACCTGCCACCATGCCCAGGTAATTTTTGTAGTTTTTAGTAGAAACGGGGTTTCACCATCTTGGCCAGGTTGGTCTTAAACTCCTGACCTTATGATCCACCCACCTCGGCCTCCCAAAGTGCTGGGATTACAGGCGTGAACCACCATGGCTGGCCCTTTCTACCTCTTAAAGGTGCCAAGGTTAAGGGTCTTCAGGCCTTTGTAGTTTCTTTCCTCTCCTGAAATGCTCTTTGTTGAGAGCATCACATATTTAGTTGTTTATCATTTAGTTCTCATCTCAGATTTCCCCTTCTCAGTGCCCTTCTTGGCTATGCTACCTCAGATAGCTCCTGGCCCACCCCATTACCATGCTTTGGTTATCAGTATGGCTCAAGACACTCTCTGAAATTCTCATTAATTTGTTTAGTGTCTGATGTCTCTCTCTTCTCATTGGAATGTAACAGCCATGAGAACCAAATCATATATTGCCCATACTCTGTCCCTTCCACCAACAATGCCCAGCACAAAATAGGGGCTCAAATCATTTTGTTGACTATATGAACTCCATGGTCAAAATTCATTTATCCTTTCTTTGTCCTTTGTTCTAACCACTCTAATAGAGCATATTACAATTTGTCTTAGCAACTATTAGTATGTATCCTTATCACTCCTACAAGAATATGAGACTCAAAAAGGCAAGACCTATAATAGTTTGTATCTCTTTTGTGTGCTTCACCTTTATGTCCCCCAGCATAGAACAGTGTTTCTGGCGAATAGTAGGGGCACCATAAATGATTGTTCATCTGTATGCATGAACTGAATCACACATATTTCTTTCTTGAGGCTCCATAGTACTTAAAGATATATTTCTGGCAAAGATTTCCATGACATAACTATTGATGCTGTTGCAGTCATACACACCCCAAAGTCCACTCAAGTATTTTGTGTGTGTGTGTGTGTCTGTGTGTGTGTGTGTGTGTCTGTGTGCGTGCACGTGTGCATATATCTGCTGTGAATCAGTGGGCAAGGCAACTCTATTTCCTGGTACAGAGTTTGCTGCTTACCATGAAGCTAAAGTGTCAACATGCTTTTGAGAAGTCCAAGTTCAGTTCCTTTCTTTAAGGCTCTGGAACATGAAAGAAAACAATGTCCTGCAGGCAGCTCTTCTTTACTGAGAAGGTCGTGTTGAGCAACACAGAAAAGCTAAACAAAAAACCTGTCACTGGGCAATAAATTAAAAATCGGTCTGTCCTCCTGAAGATAAATCAGCAAGTTTAATGCTCCTCCCCTAAGCTGGGCATCTTCAAGGAACATAAGACAGGTGTCTCGAAGCTGAAGTATTGGTTAAAAAGCTGTCCTTTAAATTACATTTGGGCAATTTCTTTCCTGGCTGGCTGTATTTTCCGTGATCTATCTAGAGGCTTAAAAAGACACACAGAGAAATAAATCTCAGTTCCATTAAGCACACACTATGGACTTGCATATTTGTTCTTATCTTTGGCCTCTCTCGCTTTCTATCATCTCCTACCCAACCCCCTTCCCAACACTATCAAACATCAGCACCAGAAAATGTTGACAATTACTCCAGACGCTGATACTGATCTAATTCCCTGTAATTGCTATTCATCATCATGTAGGTCTCCTTTCCTTCTTATTAAGCTCTTATGCTCACATCCCACATATCCTATAATTCCAGATATAAACTCATGTGCGCTCATTTCTAGAGTCAAAATGGTTGGTAGAGGAAACGGCTCCCATGCACACTGTTAATCAGAGAACCAGGGTCAGTGGAGACAGCCCAGGGGGTAGTGCTATAGGCCTAGATTAGATTAGCATCCGTTAATGCACTTGCCTTTATTTTAAATCAGACACAAGCCCCTGATGAGATGAATCAATATTTAATAATTGTGAGATACAGTTATGTGTATATGCAGGGGTCTCCATCCCACCCTCATGGGGAACTATTTGCAACAACATTGCACATACAGCATATCACGATGCCTGGTGCTGGTTCCTCTGGCAATTCCTATTTTTATCTGCAGTGCCATTCACCTCTAAAATGCATAATAAAAATAATAAGCTAAACCCCAGAAGAGATATGCCCAGACCAAAATGTTTAGGGAGCAGCATGAGTTCATTAAGGCAGGCAGTGGAATTTTCCTTCCTGAAGATGTGAGATGGGAAGGGTGCCCTGGAGTCTGGGAGTAGAAGAACCTCTTCATTTCTGAAAGTACTTTTCAGGACAGCATTCAAAAGCAAGCCTGGCATAGCCTGGAGGGAGACAAGACACAGGTTTCTGCCTCCTCCGCCAGTAATTTTTCTCAAGTCTTCAGCTTTCTCTCCTACAAAAGGAGGGGTTTGGGTTAGTCGGGGTTCCTCAACCTCAGCACTACTGACGTCTGGGGCTGGATGATTCTTTGTTGTGTGGGGCTGTCCTGTGCATTGCAGGATGTTTGCAGAATCTCTGGTCTTTACCCAGTAGATGCGAGTAGCAGCTCCATGCTAATTTCTTCAGACACACACACACACACACACGCACGCACAGAGTTACAACAAGCTAGAATGTCTCCTGACACTGCCAAATGTCCCCTAGAGGGTAAAGTCAGACTCTGTAGAGCTGCTGGGCTAGCTCATCTTTAGGAGGCTTTCTTGCTTTCTGTGATGCTGTGTCTCATTTTCCCATTTTGGAAGTCTCCATGTAGACATGTTAGTCAGAGGCACAGATTGTAATTGTTTGGAAGTTTCTTCTACTTATTATCGCTCTCTTTTTAGTTACCCAATACATGTTCACTTTCAAAGCAGAGATGTACATTGTCTTTCTCTGCACCTCACTTCTTAACCTCAGAAGGTATAGGGGCGCCATGCTGTCTGTCATACTCCTGTCATGGCTCCAGAGGAACATGTGGTCTTAGAAGCATTTTCTTGCTCTTACAGCTGCTCCCCAGTACCCAGAGGGGCTCAAATCTCTCCCCTCTTTTGTACTCCACCTGTGTCTGCTCAGCTCCATCTCATTGTCCCTTCTGCAGGTCACCAGCAGCAGAGGGTAGCTAGCTGCTGAATGGCTCATTACCCAGGGCAAATTTGTTAGAGGAGCCTCAGGCTGAGCAATGTAATGAATCCTTCAATTGGCTAGGAATGAATGCATTAATCTGGGGCTATTAGAGCCTTTTATCAGGCTGCCTAAAATATACTGCCTTTCCCAAGCACACTGAGCAGGCGTTTCACCCTAAAGAGATACGTGGGAGGGGAGCACTATATTGGTGCTAACTAAAACAGGACAGCTAAGAAAAATATGGAGGGGAGTAAAGAGAAGCCAGATATGGTGTCACTGAACATACTTCTAGAGTCTCATCTTGATTTTTCAGGGCATTCAATCCTTAACACACACACACACACACACACACACACACACACACACACACACCCCATCCCAGCAACTTCCTTTCCAGTGAAAATGAAGAAAAGAGAAGCAAGGCTCTGAAGATATCCTCAAAAGTAGCATATTTCCCTAAGGAAGTGAACAGTGAGATTAGAAAGGCCACAGGTAGCCAGTCTGGCCCTGCTTCTCTGATGCATTCAGTGGAGTCTGTTCAATTGAACAGATGTGGACCCTGGCGTTCAGATGAAGACAATGTTCTCCTAGACACGGAGTCAAGGGAATGGACATATTCATAGACCTATGGCCACCACAAACCCCTCTCTGAAAGTGTGAACACAGGGGCACTCCACAGGGAGCCATCTAGCATTTGAGAAAATCATAGGGATCCCCACAGGGGGCTCTGAGGTAGTAATGGGATGAGAACTGGATGAAGGGCAAATCTGCCAGAGTCCTATCCCTGGTGCATTTCGGGGCCACTGGTTTGATGTCTTCAGGTTTATTTGCTCCATTTACAAAATGAAAATTACTACAACTGCCTTCCCTTATAGTGTTCTTCTGAGAACCAAATAAGACAACCTCCATGAAAGTGTTTACAATGGCTGCCATGCCATGACCCGAAAGCCTGAACATTTCAAAACAAAACAAAACATTTAAAAAATAATTTAAGAAGCTGGCTGTCCAAAGCAGTGGTCATGTGGATGATAAGATGGAGTCTCTATCTGCTGTTGTCATCATGAATCTCAAGTGGCCTGCAGGTTCCTCAGGGAGCTAGGATACCAGTCAAACTAAAAAGAGAAGCCCGCCTTAGAGATGCAAGGCTGGCTGGGATTTCCTCCAAGGAGATTTGGGCTGCTGGAAAGAGACAAGCTAGCGTATTCATGGAAACTGGCTATCCACTGCCTGCTTCCCTTGGTGGCTGTGTCTCCCAACCACTCTGTCATGCCCTCATTGTGACTCACACTCCTCTTGGGGAGAGCACCATAATGAGGTGGAATCAAGTAAAACTTAGGCTCCTCCTGGGAGGTCCCGGTGATGAGAGAGCCACTGCAGTGCCTCAGTTGTGGAGTTCTGGTCACCGGAGGCTCCTGCTGGAGTTCTTTCTTTCTGTCTTTAGTAAATCTGGAATCAAGTGGGCTTCCCGAAAGCCTGGGATTTATTGATTTCAATCATCCTCTTAACTATCTAAGGCAGAACTCTTTGGATTTGACTTCATTCTTCCCCTAATCTCCCATTTCTAGGGTAGGAAAGCGATGAATAGGCAGGGCGGCAGTTATTTTTGATTAGGATGAATCAAGTCCAGAGCAGCTGTCTGCTTTGAAGTGCCTTGACCCATTATTTGCCTGAGCACAAAGCAGGGTCAACATTAGAGAATCCAAGCCCAAAAATAAAGTGAAAGTAATGGACGCCACCCAGCCCTGCAGCCCCCTTCCTACTCCATCCTGGGCTTTCTCCCAGCTTTCATAAAAGCTATGCTCTTGAGAACTAACTTCCAACCCTCCTCCATGCCGAAGATCTGTGGGCTATTTTTGTGACTCTGACCAACATATTAAAAAATAATAATGCTAAAAATTATTATTGAATGACCAGACACTCTTTTTCTTTATTAACGGAGAGATCTGAGTTATATGCAGCAAAGTTAGCAACACTGAGCCATTTGTTTTGGAGTGGGTTACCACGACCCATTTATGTAGCTGTTGGGGAAGGAAGAAAATAACTATTTGTGGTATAACAAAATCATGTGCAATAGGATAATTGGAAGGCATCAAGCTCTAATTTTGGGCATCGCTTCTCATTAGACAAGCACTGGAAAAAGTCTTTGTGTGCATTATAAATGCAGGGCTTATTTCAGAGTGATATTCGGATGGGAGAAAATTTCCTCCCTTAAAAAAGAAAAGTGAGAGAAGAGGCGTACATTATGGGAACAAAAAAGCATTGATATCTCAAGAAATGTGTGCATAAATGTCTGTTTGGATATACGCCTGTGTGTACGCACAGACATCACATTCACATGTATGTACACGTGCACACATAGTTGGGGGGAGTGAGAGTGACAGCGACAGAAAGTAAGACAGAGAAAGAGATGTTTAAGTGTGAAGTGTCTTCCAACAGTGAATTTTTTGTTTTGTTTTTCACTTTTAAAGTTCTTCTGTTTCTACAGTACTGAGACTAGATATGACAATTCAGAGGAAGTGGGATAACAACAGATCAGATACCCTCATAAGGATGCCATTCCATATAAACAATCTAAAGCAAAATAATCCAGTGTGCTGTGGCAGAGTACAGTATTACTCTAAATAAAGATAAATTAGAACCGAAAAAAAAAGGTAAGCTGAAAGTAGGAGGCCCAGCCACACAGTTTCACAAAATGTTGCCTCTGAATTGGCACCTCTGACGTCATGAAGTGGTAGCATAGGTTCACAATGACATGGAACATTCATGATGTGGTATGAATCTGACTGAAGGTCAAATGCCTGGAAATGAATATTATCTTTCCCAAAAAAACTATGTGTAGCTCGTTCTTCATCAAATTCTTCTTGTGTAATTACAAGTAATTACAAATAATCTAAATTTATATTCAGAAAAAAAAATGCAGCTTTGAAGCTCTAGGACTTCAGAGCTTCATTTCTAATCCTAATCTTTCTCTGGTCTTTCCTTCCAGGTCTGAACAACTGAGGGAAGAGCCAGGCTTCAGGCGAATCAGAGGGCTTCACCACCTTTTAACCATTACGCCAGATGGTTGGAGTGTGGGGATCTGCAGGAAAGAATTTCCTGTGTCCTTCTGCCTCAAGAGAAAAGCAGCAGCTCTCCACCTAAAGCCAATCTGATCCATTTATCCAGTAGTAGGTAGAAAAGTCTTAAAAGAAACAGCAGCACTCACTTGGGTGTGGGATGTAGGAACAAGGGCAGTGCAGTGACCCCCACAGCTGTGCCAAAGAAGCAGAAAGAGGATGAGCTGAGAGAGGGATCTGCTTGGGAGGCAGCCAGTGACCATCTGAATCAACTGGATCCCCAGCCTCAGCCCAAGAGAACAGAGCAAAGGAGCAGAGGAAAAAAGAGGATCTTTTGTCTGTCTTGGCAAGAAAGCAGAAGTGTCAAGGGAAGTTCCCTCTTCTGTGGGTAGACAAAGGATACGGAACAGGAAGAACCACCGACAGCCCCGTCAACTCAGTCCTTTCAAAAGAGACTCAAAAAATGGGAATAAAATGTTTGAAACACAAAATCTTCAGTTCCACTTTCATCATTTCCAGTGTGTGCTTGGCACCAGGCACCATGGAGAAATGTTAACATGGTACTGGGAAGACACAGTCGGTCCTTTTTTTTTCCTGAAGGAATTTTCATGCCACTAGAAACTCTAGATTAGCAGGCATCATAGTTATGAGACTCTGGAGCCAAATTTGCAATCACCATTAAGACAAAGAACTAAAGGACTGTGCATGTCCCAGCAAGGTATTCTGAAACAGAAATTGCTGCTGCCTTCAACAACACAGGTATCATTTGAAAAAGCTAACGATGGCCTAAATTTCCATTGAATATTAAGTTACAGAAACAGGAATGGAAGCAGTTTACAGCAAGTTCTGCACTTTATTTTTTGGAGGTGGGGAGTCTAAGGTTTCTATGGCCGTACAGATCTAGGGAAGATATACTTGTCCTGGTGCTTTCAAAGAACATGGAAATTTTTCAGGTGACACCTGTGTTGTTGAAGGCAGCCGCAATTTCTGTTTCAGAATACCTTGCTGGGACATGCACAGTCCTTTAGTTCTTTGTCTTAATGGTGATTGCAAATTTGGCTCCAGAGTCTCATAACTACGATGCCTGCTAATTTAGAGTTTCTGATGTCAAGAAAATTCCTTCAGAAAAAAGACCGACCATGTCTTCCCAGTATTGTGTTAAAGTTTTTTCATGGTGTCTGGTGCCAAGCACAAACTGAAAATGACGAAAGTGGAACTCAAGCGTCCAGGCCCTCAAATGCTGAGCCTGTTAGGTCACTGCCAAATGTGGCCAGTGGGGCACGGTTAACTCATCTGGGACAAGTTGGCATGCCTCTCCAGGTTTCTGGGTCCTTGCACAGTCATTACAAATGTGTTCATTATTGAAGTAATAGAATAACCATTCCCTGTACAACTACTATGTGCTGGTCTTATTAACAGAGATGGTAATGAGCAAGATAGGAGTATTAAGTTCAAGGATGTGCCAGCAGGTGTAGAAGCTGATAATATATTCAACAAGGACTGTACAGTGCTGTGTGAGATGCATACATAGAGTGTGATAGGAACACAGGGAGGGTATCAGGGAGGAAAATGCAAACAAAGTCACCATGTGTTTGGGCCTTATAAAAAATGTGAGAGTTCCAAGGCAGCAAAGGAGAGTATTCTAAGAAGCAGAAAGCATATGTGAAATCGAGAAGTAAAATCTTTAAAATGTTGGAAAATGAGTGGTCTGTGTTCCTGTACTATGAGGTGGGTGGTAGAATTTGATGGTAAAAAGATAATTTGGGGCCCCATTTTAGAGAAGTTTATATGCTTTGTTAAAGCGTTTGGATTTTATTCCATAGGAAATGGGGACCCATCCAAGGATTCTAAACAGATTTGTTTGGAAAGATAACTCTGGCCGCAGTGCAGACTGCATATTCAAGAGAGTACTGA
Source organism: Cacajao melanocephalus (assembly GCA_963573385.1). NCBI lineage: Eukaryota > Metazoa > Chordata > Mammalia > Primates > Pitheciidae > Cacajao > Cacajao melanocephalus. The sequence goes on from CAUYLG010024040.1 coordinate 20,725, forward strand.
TTAGAGGTAACTACCAGATTACTACTGCCATCATTACTGTTTTCACCACCTCACTCACCACTATTATTTTCCAGTTTTAATGTCACCTTATCTTTATTGTGTGCACATTGCTTGTGGGCATACACAATGTTTTATACCTACAGCCTCAATTTGTCCTTGCAGAGACCCTGTGTGGCAGGTATTATTATTATTCCTTTGATTTTATACATGATACACAGAGAGATTAAATAACATGCTCAGGGTCGTACAACAAGTGAGCATGATTTGCAGTTTCATCTGACTGCAGGTGATCAGACACTGGAGCATGCGTCCTTAGCTAGGACATCACTGTTTAAAAATGTAAAAGTCCTCTCCAGTCACGACCTAGGGCTTCTCTAAGAGTGGAAAGAGCAGAATGGAAGAAAAGGAAAGGAATATTTGGTAGATAGAATTGCAAGATTAGTGACTTAAGTACACACCACTAACAAAGTGGTGTGTTAAAAAGAAATGAAAGAAAAACTAGCAAATGATGGAGGTTTCTAGCTTGGTTGATAGGATATGTTGGTGGCATTAGTTAACATGGGAAAAAATGGCTGAGGATAAGATTTCCTCATAAAATACGCAGGGGGAATTTGCCATTCCTTTAAGCTACTACCCAGAATCTGAACCCTCTTCCTAGATTAAAAACAGCAACAACAACAACAACAACAACAACAACTAGACAGTGTGAGTCTACTTTGAAATCTGATGAGATCTCAGACTTGCCTTATAGTACTCTAATAGGTGCAGCATAGAAATGTCACCTGGTTTCTGTCTATTGGATGCTCTGGTCAAGGAATTTACATACATAATTAAAAGTGCAAAGGTAAAGAGACAGCTGGAATTCACTACTATTGGGATGTCCAGCATTCAGAGGTATCAGAAGGAACAGAAGAGGCATCAAGTGCCAGTGTTTCCATGGTGCCAACATCAGTGCCACTATTAAGCTGTAGTGGATGCAATGCCCCAGCAGGACTTCCTGCATTGTAATTTTTCTATGTATTGACCCCTTTCCCATTTTTTAGTCAAACCTCTGTCAATTCCATGAGTTATATAACATATTTTCAGTCAACTCCTTGTTTCTGTTAAGTCAACCTGAATCAATCCCCATTGATTGAAAGCAAAAACCTAGTTAGGTACCAAGGATAATAAAGACAGTTTGCAATACACTGGGCTCAAGTTGTCTGAGGGACATAAAAGCTAAGAATCTCAATAGACAACTCGTAATCCTTTGGGAATTTAGAAAAGAGATGAGGCAGAACACAGCAGGATGACTACCCAGATCACAATCTTCATGATGATGCCATGACGGAGTAGCATCACCTGGGAAAAACATGAAAGATTCAAAGGTGGAACCCAGGGGAAAGTCAGCATTTATGACTCATGAGAAGGATTAAGGTGAATAAAGAAATGAAAGTGAGATGAAGTGGTGAGAGTTGGGTGAAAATCAGGAGGGAGTAGTTTCATGAAAAGTTGGTAAAAAAAAGAGTATCATTAGTAAGGAGAGCAGTAGCAAGGTCATCAATTATGAGAGAAAGAGTACTGAGAAGATGTTATAGGATTTGGCAATAGGCAATTGCTTGTGTCCTTAGCACAATCACTTGTTTTACTTGTGTAACTTATTCTGAGATCCTTAGGTTAAATAAGTAGCCTAAATTTACAGTGTGGGATTACTGACTTTAGGTACCTGATAATGAACTAAATTGATCATGTCTTTCTTCTTTTAACTTCCATTTTTTTTCCCTGAAGTCTCTTCTAGGAAGGGGCCCATGTTGGCTAGGACTGGTAGTAGCAGAATAAAATGAAAATAAAACCTGAAGGAAGAGCCTTACCACGTTTTAGTTTCTCATCCTCTAAAGCTGGGTTGACTGGAGGTGGTGAGTTGAAGTACAAACTCTGGTGGTAATCACATTAGATTTATAGTGTTTGAAAACTCAGGTCCTTAGATTGATGGAATTTAAGCCCAGCTCCCCAGGACACAAGTTATAGAAAAGTCTGAGAGCTTCATAGGGTTTGTGGATTTTTTTGTATGTTTGTTTGTTTGGTTGGTTCGTTGGTTTTGTGTTTTGTTTTTACTTTTCTAGACTTGGAAACCTGTGAGTTTGCAGTTCTAGAATTGAGAGAAAACCAGAGCTATTTGTTTATGGGAAGCCGTTCAGTTGTACAAAAATTTCTATCATTTGTCCTTTTCTTTTAAGGATTGAAGTGCCTTTTCCCCTCATTTTTTGTATTCCTTTGAAGTTGCCTGCTTTATTTCTTGGCTAATCTCTGCCTTTAATAATAATCCATCACTGTTTAGTAGCTTCTTTATAAGTCATGTTAGACTTAACGTGACTGTCAGCTTCTCTCTGCCTTCTGAATGTCTTCACTAATCACCACCAACATCTCTCTACTGGATTATTTCATCCTCTCTGAGGATGTTCTTATTCTCTCTCATCTTTTCACAAATTATGTAATAATTTATTAGACTGTGAATACACAATGCAAAGTGAATGCAAAGTCCCATATTGAATGAATCACTTTTCTCTCCACAGACAGTCAATCCTTTTTGTATATTTTGAGAGCTTTCAAACAGGGTTCACATAGGCCTTTAAAGAGATTTAAGAAAGGGTGATGATTTTTCAATAATTTTCTGAAAATGTGTGAAAAATATCATTACTAAATTTAGTGCTATCCTATTTTCAAATAAAGAAATGGAGGCACCGAGATGTTAAGAAGCATGCCAGGGTCAAACAGCTAGGTTTTAGAACAGGCAGTCTGTTCCCAGTTTCCACATGCTAAACTGCTATGCTACGCTAGCCCTCAGCCAAGGAAATTTTTCATTATTCTTCAAGATTTCTTCTTCCCATACCAGTCGCCAAGTCCCATGGGTCCCTGCTGGTAAAGATGCATTCCACTCTGTATCTCCTGCAACACCATGGCTAATTATCCACATTTAGGCCATCCACACTGTTCCCCTGAATTACTATAGAAGAGTAGGTCAGCTTCGTCCCACTTCAAACCATCTTCCAAAATGGCTTGGAAGAATCTTTGTGGAAATGCAAATCTCATCTGCTTATAACATTTTAAAGTATTCTCTTTCATTTCACAGGACGTAAACCCCTTAGCTGGAGGTGTAAAGCAAGGCCCTTCCAAATTGCCCCATTTTACAGCTCTCCCATCTTGTCTTTTACCATAATGCACCCAAACTTTCTCTCTGTTTCTCTCTTCACACACACATATACCAGAAGTTTACCTATCCACTCCCATCTTTCAACCATTACTCACTGTAAACTAGATTAGGATCTGTGTCCTGTCACTCTCTTCCTAGGATTTTCTCTTGTTCATCCACTCTGGTTCTTTGAATTGGCGGACTCTCAACCTTTACATAACAATTTTTTCTTAGCCCTTTAAATCTACACTCAATCATAGGAGCCTTCCTCAAAGCTCCACTCTACTTTATACCAGTTTGGTTTTGATCCTCTTTTTTGTTCCCCCAGCATCTTGCCGCAGTTCATTGTATTATAGTTTAGCAGAGGGTGGAGCTTCCTGAAAACTCTTTGAGAAGAGCAATTCTCTTTTATCTCTGAATACCCAGACAGTACAGAGTGCCTGAAACATAGCAGGTACTCAATAAATGAATGGAAAAATAAATAAAAGCAAGAATAAAAAGTGAATCCCGCTTATTTAATTAATGTAATTGCTTGAACTGGATAACTGAAATGCCTCAGTTTTTCTTTGCTTTGAATTCATTAATCCAATTGACAAGTTAAAATGCTAAATTATATTAACTTACATTTTCATTTAATATTTTAAAAACATTTTTGTTCTGAATGAAAATACTTCCTCTCTTACGTAACCTATATCTACACCAATAAAATTCTTATTATTTTCTTTTCATTTTAAATTACCTCTATCATACATTCCTGAGAGACAAATCATGAACGTTCTCCCTCCACCCCCAATTTTTAAGATGAGCAAATGAGTCACAGCCAAGTTGATCCACAAAATATCCACAAGGTGTCAACTGTCCAGGTCATATTTTATATAAGATTAAATTACATTGGAAAAGGCTATCAAACTATTAATAATTATTTATATTTCATCATTTCCCCTATAAATTTGAGGAATCTTATAAGGAAAATACAAAACAGAAGGGTAAAGTACACACATAAAGTCCAAGGAAAAAGAGAAAACCTCTTACAGAAACCATAAACATCAACATAAATTTTTAGGGTAGACTGGAAATTTCTTTTTAAGCCTCCTGAAAGAAAGGCAAAGTGGGAATTATGTTTACTTACATGATATTTTATTGAGTAAGAAGGAAGCCTTGCAGATTTTCTGGATAAAAACGGAAACAAGAAAACTTAGGTATTATTAAAGTTTATCCTTCCTTGTCTTCTTTGTTGTTCAATCCAGCAATGAGCCCCTCCCAACCATGTGTTTATCTCTGTGACCTCAGGCAAGAGATGAGATCCTGCAGAGCCAGCCTCCCTATCTGTAAGGAGACAGGCTGGACTTCATGTTATCTAAGACGTCTATCAGCTTGTGTTCTATAAAAATTTTTAATTTGGGGATCAATATGGTGGTGTAGTTTATCATCCAATTTAATGTGAGTGATTCAGCAAAACTCCTGAATTACTCCATGATAATTTTCCATTTCTTTTGTCATGTGAGTGAGGAGAAATAAACTTGCATTGGAACATTTATAATCAACAGTGAATAAGGAAGCAAACAGCACTCTGGATTGAGACTATGTCTATTATAAAAGTTTTGACCCATTGCCTGAAGCAATTGGGAAACAACTCGAGGTTTACCCAGTCAGGATAAACGCATTAGTCATAGCCATACGACAGATGAAGATCCTGATCCTTCCAGTATTTTACCCCATGCCCCACTGGGGCTTCATTGCTTTCAACAACAAGATTTTTATTAGCCTTAGGCATTTCATTAGCCTCTTTGCTTCAGTGATCGGGTATGGAATCACTGAACTCAACCATGGCTTCTTACGTAGTGTTTTGAAGTCTAGCATTACCAAGAAGTTGCTTGTTAGGAAACAAAAATCAGACATGTTCTAAAATATTATGTATTTCATCTGATTTTTTATGAATTCATATTTCTATTTTTAGCAAGGTGTAGGTAACAATAATGCATTATAAAGTCATCCAATCGTGTCCCCTATTCCACTTCGCAGCAAAATAGGTGCAAAACAATATTAATATTCCAGTAACCATCAGTTGGAATGTTAAAGCTATTAAATCGGATCATACTGTGGCTAGTGGATTGGAGTGCCACTGCTGAGCTATAATATTTACTTGTGTAAGGCCAACTGAATCGGAATGAAAGAGAGTTTCTGTCCGTGGTGCTGAAAGCAAATAGTCTCCCATAGGATTTGGTACTGAACAAGTTCAAAGGAACCTCTTATGTTGAATCATGCATGCATTGTAATGTCTTTAATAAATCAATTACTTTTTGGCAGGAAAATGTCACAGCATTTAAAATTCTGATAATCACCTTCACTTTGCTGAGCTTTAGACTGTTATAATCCACACAATCTAGCATTCTCCTGTAATGTGTCAAGGAGAAGTCTGAGTAACAAAGAAACAATAAAAACTTTAGGCATGTTGGGCAGGGTGGCTCACACCTGTAATCCCAGCACTTTGGGAGGCGAAGGTAGGTGGATCACCTGAGGTCAGGGGTTTGAGACCAACCTGGCCAACATGGTGAAACCTGTCTCTACTAAAAATACAAAAAATTAGCCAGGCGTGGTTTTTGGTGCCTATAATCTCAGCTACTTGAGAGGATGATGCAAGAGAATCACTTGAACCCAGAAGGCAGAGGTTGCAGTGAGCCAAGTACTGTACTCCAGCCTGGGTGACAAGAGTGAAACTCTGTCAAAAAAAAAAAAAAAAAAAAGAAACCTTTAGCCATGTATACTCAATTAGGATTCACAGAGGCTAAAATCCTTCCTCACCCCCAGAATACTAAGAAATATATGAATATAATAACATGTCAAGGATAATCTGGGAGGATATCTACACTTGGTGTCCTATTTAGAACTGTACAGAAAATACTCCCTCAAGTATTTATTTTTTGTCAAACACCAGCATAAAAGTCATATCTTTTGTTACATGTATAACTTAATTTATACTTTTCAAATGACAAGATGTGACAATATCTTCTACTTGTTATGTTGCAAAAAGAAAAGAAACTGCCTTCAACTTATAAATGTTTCATCTTATTGGGATGAAAAATCTTTCTGAGATAGATTTTTTTTCTTTTTTCCCTGGAAAATTGCTTCTATATCTATAATTGACCAAAATACACCAAACCCATCTTTCAGAAATGCCTACTTTTTACCACCAAGTTTTCTGCAAATAGCCCCACCTAAGGTACTGCAGCTGACTACTTCTCCCTCTGGAGTGAGGAGCTGTGTGTGTTTTCAAAGGGCAGGTGAATCAGCGTGTCCCTCACACACAACACTGTTACTCTTCCACATACAGTCACACTTAACTAAAGGGAAAATCAAAATGTGACTTGATCACATAGAATTCTTTCATGGATTAATTCAATGAACCTTTCTTTAGTGTCAAACATATGTTGGAACCACACTAGATGGTGATGATTCAGAAATAAAACAAACAAACAAAAAACCTAGCTTCTGTCCTCAAGGTATACAATGAGAGCAAAGAGAACAGACATAAGATGGAGAATTACAAATAATGTAAAGAATGTTGTGGCCATGATACAAATAAGGAGCTCTGGAAGTTCAAAGGGGAGTCTGGGAATTTTCCTGAGATAGAATGAGGTGAGGGTGGGGAGCTTCTAAGGGTGACTGCCCAAGAAGGGGGTTACTTTCAGTCTTAAAAAGTGAGTTGGGTTTTTTAGTCTAAGAATAAAAATACATAGAATGGCAGAATCTGAGTTAAAAGTTATCAGTTATAGCCTCCCCAACAACTCTGAGTCTCCATTTCTGGAAACGTAGAGGAGTCATGATTCATTTGCCATATAGACTAGGTTCTTGTATATTCCAAATTTACACAAATTTGTTTGGGTTTACCAAATTTGGGGTACTAACGCTAATGCAACTGGTGCAGGGTGGAGAGCAGGAGCCAGGGTGTGGACATACACGAGTGATAAAGGTGTGGGGGGACCATGAGGTGACAGAGAGGCAAGGGCTGGGAAGAGGGGGACGACCACTGCATAACTGAGAGAAGATCACAGCTCAAGTGGAGAGAGCATGCTCCTGTCATCCGCATCATAGCTGAGAATCAAGTGAACCCCAAACCTTTAATTAAAAATCCTACATGTACACATTCTGCACTAAATCATTCTCTAGTACCAGCACTGGGCACTTTTATTACCCACTTGATTTGCAAAGCAGCAGCCTCCCACATTCCAAGACCGAATGCTGCTAAACTCCCTCCAGCAGGCTGCAGGGTGAAAGTGAAGGTCCTTGGTCCCCTGATTCAGAACAGCCATACCAGATAAATGTGAAGTCTTGTTACCCAGAAATATTCATCCAAGAAGAGAAGAGAATTTGATTATCGTGAATTCTGCTCCACACTCCTCTTCCTGCCTGACAATAACCTCCCTCTCCAGAGCAGCAATAATCTGAACACAAACAGACATGAAGCATTTCAAAAAGCAATGAACTCTGAGGCGTTGGAGCCAAGGCGATCGTGGTTTAAATGCATGACTCCAGCAACCGCGAGAGGCCATCAGTTATAGAGCCCAGCCGTCGAGGAAGCAAAAATATTTCAAAGAGTCATTGCCAGAAAGAGAAAGAAAAAGAAGAAAATGCTACAAAAATCACACCATTCAGAAAAAGCAGTTCCAAGTGACTGGTGGCACAAAGAGCAGCAGCTCCACCCTGCTGAAGGCAGCCCCTCCACAAAAGGGAAAAAGAGGTGACACAGAGACGCCCCTCATGGTCTGATCTTCATCCAGCATACCTCAGTCCAGGAAGTCACTGTACTACATCGTTTCTGTTACCCTGGGGGCATGTAACAAGGTACATTCTTAATTTGCTGATACATTTACAAATATTTTTAGAGCCTAAAATAATGTATCACATAAGTACAGGGGCTCATTTGTTTATAGAAGCATTTCACCATGATTTAATTTTATTCTTACAATAACTCTTTGCAGTAGGGAAAGAGGCATTAATAGGTCTATTTTGCAGATGACAGAATTGAGGCCGGGAGAAGTTAAGTGACTCGTGCAACTTCGGCCAGTTACTCAGTACCCAGTGAGGGCCCAGAATGCAGAATGCCATCACTAAACTATTTCTGCTAATAAACAGTGTTGAGACTACATCATTAAGTATCATTAAGAAATAAATTTTATCTTCTAGCAGCCAATTAAGGGCTTTCTCCACTGCTTCCCTCTGTTGTAGGCAGCCTATCAAGGACCAGATAGGACCAAACAGGTTTATAAGACATGGTCCAACCCTAAAGAGAGTAGGACACACTCTTTGGCTGGAGTGTTATAGAAGAACAAGGCAGTGGAAGGAAGAGCAGCTCTGCAACCAAGAGCCGTGACTTCTCCTCCTAGCTCCACTCACCATTCTTGGGCACAAGTCACAACCTGTAAGCCTCACTCTCTTCACTTACAACATGGAATGAATGATACTTGCCCTGCTTCCTCCGCAAGCTGGTTTTCATAATAGACAGGGAAACTGCTTGATCAAGTCGGATGCATACAAATATTACAGATGTAATCACATGAATAACTGCCCCCCTAGCACCCTAGTGTCCCTTTGTGGAGAAAAGAAAATGCTTAGTTTACTACACGTCTGGCAGAATTAGTAAAATAACAAGTATAGTGGCAGCAATCACAAGGCTTATGCCTAGTGGTATACAGCTTTGTGGTTTGAAAACACAAAGACAATAAATAGAGATGGTTAAAAGCATGACATTCAGAGCCAGTCAGAACAGTGTTCCAGAGATCCACTTCACTGCACACTCATGGACAATCACAGATTATTTAACCATTCTGGGTTTGATTTATTAGTCATAAAATGGAAATGATAAAGAGATTTAACTTCTCTTGAAGTTAAAATTAGCAATGTGTATAGAGGACATAGCCAGCCCCTGGAAAATACATGGAGTGACTATAATGACTATTTGCATTATTACAGGTTGTCTCACCTTTTGCAAATTCTCTACATAAAGACAATTGGATTGGCATGGTGGTCTTTCCCTCTGTTCTAGATGTCTAGCATGGGGCACTACTCAACCTCATTGTGTATTGTGAGGTTTCACTTATGAATTGTGGCCAAGAATCCCTGTGATGTTTAGACACTGAGAGCTACAGGATGACATGTGAGTTGCAAGACTTTTTATACTGGTCCTTTGGTGTTACAATTGATCCTGCCTGGTTTCCTCCTACATTGATCTGTTCTGAATGCTCCTGACACAAATGCAATTTTCTGTGGCCAGCAATCAAATTCACCAATCACACACGGCAAAAGCGATCGAAACAAAGGGCAGAAGTTGTGCTATTTCCAGCACAAATGATCATGTCCAGAGTTTCTGACAGCCTCAAAACGGAAAATCAAAATAGCTTGAGACAGAAATAGCCTGAAGACCCTGGGTCCTCAACCCATTTTCAATATTCTTACATGACCTGGAGGCCTCCACTATACACAAATGGGAAATTATATATCTTGTGAGTCTACATGCTGGGGAAAATTGGGAGTTGGCATGAGTTAGCCTTTCCAATAACTGTTTTGGCTCTTAATTATTGACATTTCAGTAGATTGCAATCGTCTCCTTCTTTAATAGGACAAAGCATTTCAAGTGAGGGTGATTTCCAGCCACTGAACACATTTTCCCCAAGTCCTGTCCTTTGAAGAGAAGGCTTGTATGCCCTGAACACAGTTTCAGACAATTTCTTGGGCAGAGACATCTCTTTGGCAATGGATGTATACAGAAAATGAGTGAGGTTGATGAGAAGAACCAGACCGGAGGCAGAGAAGGTTCAGACCATCTTTGGTTTTGACCATGTGGACATTATCAAACATCTCTGTATGAGATCTGCCAGTTGCTAATAATGTATTTTGACAAAATTTCTGAATTAGCAGAACCCTGAATTGACATAAATAGCATCATGTATCATACAATCTCTATGCTCACCTCAACAATAGCCATTTAACTCACTTAACTCAATTTGGTCACTTATCTCGAAGACAGTCTGACTTGCTGTTCTGCTACGTGGAACTTGGGGCAGCAATGTGGAGTCAGTTAACTGTGATCTATCAAGCTGTCTGAATGAGCACCAATGTAGGCCAAGGCCACGTGAAATAAAGCTAGTGGGGATTAGAGAAACCCTAAGTAAGAGATTGAAGAGACCACCATAGGAGATGTGCAGAAAAGAAGCACAAATAAGGAGACAACATAGCCCCAACGAGAGAAGGGCAGAGAGGAGTGGTCAGAGAAATCCCCTCCAGACAAGGCTCATCTGTTTTTCCTGCATTTGTTTCCATAAATTCTGATCTATCTTTCCAATAAATCGTCTTGAACTATTTAAATGAATTCTCACAATTCAGATGAGTTTTTAATCATAACAAAAATTGAATATGCAGAAATAGTGAAGAACCAAAGAGAAAGTAGAGGTATTCCAAGTGTGTGAAAGGGGAAAGCAATGAAATGAATGTTAACATCTCTCTAAAAGTCATATGTCGACATCCTACCCTTCAAGATGATGGTTTTAGGGGTGGAGCCTTTGTGAGGTGATTAGGTCATGAGGGCAGAGCTTTGATGAACAGTATTACTGCCCTTATAAAACAAAGGCTAGAAGGAGACCCCTCACCACTCTCATCATGTGAGAACACAGCAAAAATGTGTCATCATTGATGAGCCAGGAAATGAGCCCACGCCAGACACCAAATCTGCCAGAACCTTGATCTCAGACTTGTTAGCTTCCCGAATTGCAAGAAATAAGTTTCTGTCTTTAATAAGCAACCCAGTCTATGGTATTTTGTTATAGTGGCCTAGACAGATAAAGACAGGAGATAAAAGATCAGCAGCAGGACATGCAGAGGTGACTGAATGGAAGTCAGCATGCTCATGCTTGTTTAACCTCTGTGAGCTTGTGCTGCCCTGGGGAAAAGTCAGCTAACATCTGAAGAGATAAGCGAAGACACTAGAATCTTTCACACAAGAAAAGATGAAGAGCTACAAACATATCCAACAACCAGAATTTATGGAGAAAAATATGTGACATTTAGTGAACGATTCTTGCACCCCAAAATGTGTATCTTTTGGGTGAAGAGATAATTACAATTTAATGAGGTGAATACAAAGACAAATGTAGGTGATACTTGCTCTATTTAGTTAGCGGAAGAAGAGAAGACTTAAGTACGAAAATAGGCATCTTCAAATACTGCAATCCCCATGAAGAGGTCAAGGACCATTTATCACTCATTTTCCTATTCTCAACACTTGCCGCAGTGCCTGACATGGAATAAGAGTTTAGCAAATATTTGTTAAATTGAAATTTTTTAAAAAAAATTGAATGCTTCTCAAAGCTAAGTATTTCGCCTAATTTCAACCCCGCCTCATAATAAACTGATGAGTTCTTATACTCAAGCCATTATAAATGAGAAAGCTGGAGCTCTGAGAGATTAAATATTAGATTGAAACATATGTGACTGCCAATATTCAGCCATTTTGACCTATAACTTGTAGACATTTACATAGACAGTAAGATTCAAAATTCATAGCTCTTAATTAAATGCCAAGGACTTTTTATCACTACAGAAGATTCAGCTTATTCTATGTGGTTATACAGAAGTAACCAAGAGGTACACATTAGAGGGAGAGAGGTGTGTATGTGCATATAACAGAGCTTTTCTAAAGGAAGTAAGACCTAGATGAATAGGTAATTAGTTGCCCATCCCTGACAGTGTTCAAACAAATGGTAGATATTCCCTACGCCCTATCTAGCTATATACCTATTACAGAGAAAATTCAGGCTTTGAAATGGAATTGGGGGAAGACATATGACCTGGAATCCCCATGACCTTAAAGAGAACATCTCTTACTCTTTTGAAGCCTATGAGTATTGGTGACATGAAGAGTATTGGTAAAAATGAAGGACAATTTCTTCCAGCTTGATCTTCACATTGTTTCTGTCAAACACTCCCCAAAAATCATTTTTAACAGCATCTGATGCAGCTGTCCTGGCTCAGTTAGCACTTGGCCCACAGCATCTGAAGATTTGTAGCTGCCAGTTTCTGTGGCCCCAGGAGCTACTTGTGTCCCCTCTGCAACCCAGAGTGAAGAGCAAACCAAATTCACTCTTTTCCTAAACAGAGACTCTGCTGGGTCCTGGAATCATTTCCTAACACTAGATTTCTGGAGATGCAGGACCTAATAGGCAAAGATGGGATAACTGAATAGAAAGATGGGATGAACTGAAGTCAAACAGGGAGATAGGCATAGCTTTCTGCAAACGTCTATGTGCACAGCAACACACCCCAGTCCTGCCAGAGAAACTCCATACATATTTACTTGCATTTCTTTTCTCATGCTTGTCTGTCAGTGTTCTGCTTCTTATGTTTAAAATCACCAACTCTAGCCTCAGTCAATGTTAGAGCCAGTCTAAGAAGCTACTCAAAAGGTAAGAATTTAAACCTAGATATCACTCTGGCTAATATGACTGGTTGGGAATATCTGGATCTCTCAGAAAGACTTTCATAAAGTGTGTGATAGCTCCATCCTACAATGAATGGCTGTAGCTGACTACTCAACCACTGGCCCCTAGAGAGAAGAGAGAGTAAGAGAAAATAAGAATGAATCAGAGGCCCAAAGTCAGTGGAAATCCAAATGCCTGTGATTATAATCTCTGACTCAAATCCTAGGAATATTAGAAAGCAAAAGAAGGTGGAGGAGGTGGATGGATAATGAGTTTGATAATATCTGTAGAGCTCTGTGACGTCTGACTCTAAAATTAGTTCTGCATACCATTTGCCTACTCAATAGTTTTGGTGGTGGGAATCCAGAAGCCCTTCCTTGCACTGTAACCTGAATCCCAGGGAGCATAAGCCTCTGTGTCTAAGACACTGGTAAAGTGAAGATCTGCTTGACAGAGGCACAGTCTTATTTATAGTGCGCCAGCAAGGCGAGCTCCTTCTCAACTCCAAGGTCTCCCTTTCCTACAGGCAGGTTTGTCTCTGGCCCTAAGTTGACTTAAAGATTCCCCCAGAAGAGCTGGCCTGAAAATCAGTTCTAAAAGCCAAAAAAATGAGGAGAGCCAGATTAAAGTATCAGCCCAGAATTTATGCTCTGGACTTAAGGTTTAATAATGCAACAGAAAATCAATATTTAATAAAGCAAATGATGGAGAAAAACACTGCCTGGGAGATGAGGCTGCTGCACTGTTTTCAAACGTCTCAGTCCCAGAGGAGGTTGAGTTGGCAGGATGGATTGGAGGCCAGGCTGACAGGAGAATCTGGCACGCAGACAACTGATTGATTGATTCCTATTGATTCCTATTCTGTTATCTTGTGGGCTTGCTGGCCATTTTTATTAGAGGGCTAACACAGAATTATAATAAAAGTGATATGAGACACCTAATAGAATAGAGGCAAATGGACCACGTCAGCCTTTAACCAGCAACCCGAGATTGTCCTGATCCATGCAAGAAGACCATCTAAGTTCTCGAGCTATTTGGAGAAATGGGAGGAAAAGAATGGGCCTAGGATTTGACCTCTTCAGGTGTATTTCCGAGAGGTAGCATCTGATGATGGCGTGGGCCTCATTCATCATCACATGAGGAAACGTGGTGCAACAGACATATTTAGCCCCAGCAGTAACTTGAACAGTGGCTTGCATTTAGTAGGAATGCAAATTCCCACTGACTGATTAATGTATCTTGTGAACGCTGGGTCCAGGAATGCAAAATTACTTGGGTCTTCTGATTATCATGTGGATCACAAAGCATTTCTGAGCCACAGGAAAACTGAATTTCATTCAATAGTTCTCTACACTGCACTCTCTATGGAAATTTAAGTATTTCCAGTTAGTCATTTTCACTGGAAGTTATTCTTCCCAATGGGGGCAAAACAGCTTCATCCTATCTGTTTCTTTCTGGTCTGGATATCTGGGTCATACTTTGTTTCAGATTCGTATTTGGCTAGAGGGAAGAATAGTTGTTAGACACCCAACAACCTCTACCTGGCCCAGAGAGAGGGTTACACATATCCACCTTGAACAAGCTCACTGTGTTTCCTGTCATTGGAACTATGCATGACTACTGTGTATAATACAATAAATTATTTTGAGTTATTGTGCCTTCCCTTCATCTAAGGCTCTCGGTGCAGCTAGGAAAAAGTACAGACACTGAAGTCAATATGTTGCTCATAACATAAGAAGCCTCAGGCAAGATACGTGACAGCCATTGCTTGAATGGGAATGAACTCATTTATAATGGACAGATTGGCTATTCCCATTTGTTTGCTAAAAAAACACAAAATGGAGACAACACAGTGTATTGTTCCTGGTTAATGAGAAAAGTTCTTTAGAAATGCTTAATACAACCACAGATTGCAAAGAGAGTAGAATCTTGAGAAGGAGGCAAATCAAGACAAGAGCGAGAGAACACTTGGCATGGGGGCTCACACCTGTAATCCCAGCTCCTCAGGAAGCTGAGACAGGAGGATCACTTGAGGAGTTGGAGACCAGGCTGGGCAACCTAACAAGACCCCATCTCTACAAAGCAAATTTTAAAATTTTTAAAAAAAGGAAGAGAAGAACTCAAACTCCAAAAAAGTAAACAATGTCAGTCTTGCCCATCATTGTGCATGCCAGTCATATAATTGGGCATATAGCAAGTACTTAGCTAATTTTTATTGAATGAAGGAATAGAATAGAGTAACATAAGATAGAATAAAGTGGTTTTTTTAAAATAGAATTTTTAAAAGCCATGCCATGGGGGAAGTGAGAGAAGGAAGGTCACGTTTAACTGCATGAGTGGGAGATGTCCAGGGAGAAATCTTAGCCTGGTCATTGGTTTATCCCATCAATTCTTTAACATGTCTCTGAAACTATAAATATGTGACAGCGATCCTCTCACGCCTCTTGCTAGTGAAGTGCTATGAGACTGTGAGGTCGGCAGGATCCAGAAAGTAGCCATGATGCTGGAAATGATGGTCATGCCACATTCAGGTGTATTCCAGAGAGGTGGCACTTATGACATGTACCAGCTTCACTCATCATGAAAGGAGAAACTGCAGAGGAATGGGCCAGTTTAGCACGAGCAGCATATTGAGCAGTGGCTTACCCTTAGTAGGAATGCAAATTGCCACAGACTGAGGAATGCATCTTGAGAATACTGGGTCCAGGAATGCAAAAGTACTTCAGTTCTCTCTAATTACTGTGTGGTTTGCATAGCGTTCTGAGCTGCAGGAAAACTGCATTTCATTAGACAGTCCTCTACACTGCACTCTCTAATCCACTCACCGACTTCATGTGTTGGGGCTTTACTTCCTTTCAAGAGTTTGACAAACATTTTGTCTGCATAAGCCTTGTAGTTTAGATTCCTGAAATCCTGGGTGCCAAAGAGTGTTGTGATTAATTCATACCCATCTCTAGATTACTGTGGGTGAGGTTTCTGAAACAGCCTACTATATAATGAGGTCTCACTAATAGAGACCATGAGGTGGGCAAGGAGGGTTGACTCACTGCAAAACTGACATTATAGGCCTGGTAAATGACATTTGGAACTCAGTGATTCAAAAAGGTTAAGGAAACTAGGCCATGTTCTCAAGAATACATTACATGGCACTTTTGCTGGGCTGCTGTCTGCTTCTGATGGGGATAGTAAAGAAAAGTGCTACAAGATTGTGTCAGAACTACAACAAGCAGGATAGAGCATAAAAAGCCAAGGAAAACTTGGGCCATAAAGGGCTTTAGGTGAAAATTTTCAACACTGAGAGTAATTGATATATCTACTAAATAGCTCAGGGGCTGCCATCAGAGCAAGCGGCAATAATTATTGTATTTATAAAACTCTCGCTTCCTCTGAGGTGCTCAAGGCATTGTACGATAGCACCAAATAAATTAAATTAAAGCATGAAATATTAGGAAAATGCAGTGAAATCAACATTTCCAAGGAAACAGGAGAGCCCAAAAAGAAATAAAAGAAGAAGACTCTTCTCTGCAAGAAGCAGCACTCAGCAGAGGGATGCTTTTGAGAAAGCAGAGAAAGCTCAGCCTCTTAGGGAGGGAACAGCCCCACTGTCAGGCTTCTTTCAATAGCAGATAAGGGGTCAAGCCCCATCTTTTATTTGGATGATCTTCAGCAAGACTTTAACCCCCCTAAGCCTCAGTTTCCTCATCTAAAAGGGTTCATATCACAGTCATATCTACTACTTAAGATTGTTGTGAGATTTAAATGAGACTCTGTAAGTTAAGCCTGGTTCCTGTCACATGGAAAGGACCCAATACATGTTTGCTGTTATTTTAGCGTGACCATGTGACACAGGATGCACAGTGGAGGACAGAGGCTGTAGGAAGGCCATGAGTTAGGTAAATGGGATAAATGGCTGAAACAAGGCGGTGACACAAAGATACGGAAGCAAGATGAATTTGGGGAGGTAAGGGAGGTGGGGCAAGAGGCTTTGTTTAATTTTGAATACATTGTGCCACTTTTGAGAGGAGATTCTATTAGATTCCTACAAATGTAGCTTTGCTGCTGTTAGATATAAAGATATGGCTATCATGGATGAAAGCATAGCAGGTAAAGCCCTGGGTCTGAGTGGGTCATTGGACAGCATGTAGCCCAAGTGAGAGGAACAGAAGACTAAGGTGTGGGGGCCAGCAGGGGAGGGGGAGCTGAGAATCAAACAGCCGTCTAGACAGACTCCAAGAAGGCAAGGAGAAACTCAGAAAGAGTAGCCTTTGCATCAGCTGGGGGACAATATCGTTAGGGAGTAAGCTC
The DNA here is from genome assembly GCA_963573385.1 of Cacajao melanocephalus. Taxonomy (NCBI): domain Eukaryota; kingdom Metazoa; phylum Chordata; class Mammalia; order Primates; family Pitheciidae; genus Cacajao; species Cacajao melanocephalus. Next base: position 37,669 of record CAUYLG010024040.1, read on the forward strand.
CAATCTCCATGGCATCCTTGCTGGATGGTATGGAAACCAGTGACGGGAACAATCATGTCTCCTGATGGAAATCACCCCATGGAGAGCAGGCCCGGGAGTTCACAGGGTCAGAGCTGTGCCTGTGGTCAGCATTAGGAATGTCTTCACATTTGCCTTGGTGATGAGATTGAAAAGAATTTGTGGAAGAACATCAAGTGTCCCCATTTGCGACAACAAGTTAAAGGGATGACGTGGCAACAGTAGATTTAGATTCTGGTTCTACCTTAGCCAAACCAATGGCCAGACACTCCATCAGCAGCTGTCACAGAGGCTCTACAGGCAATGTCATCTTGTGTAGAGTGCATTTGCATAGCACATGTCACCCTTAACAAGTTCACAGTCTAATAAAGAAATGTATTCTTTACTTGTGTGCTACTTTAGAAAATCCAAAGTTGGTACTACTGATAATTGCCATCTGAGCTCATGAGAATGCCCAGTCACCGGGCTGATGTTAATGAATGGTCCTTTCCACACAGTAAAAACAATTACCATATGCTGGGCTGGATTATGGCACCTTTTTATGGCATCATCTCATTTTTTGGTTATCACCTTACAAGGATCCAGCCAGACAAGATTTATTACTTTCCTCATTTTACTGATGGGATGGCAAAAAAAAAAACAAAAAACAAAAAACAAATCACACATAAAAACCAAGATAACACTGCAATTTTTCCAACCCAGTTGGTGTCTCAGTCCAAACTTTTACCCACCGTATTGTATTTTGTTCCCTCACACACATAAGGAAAGATTTGTCTTTCATTGGGGGCAAGAGAAAGAGGCCTGGAGGAGAGCTGGGAGAGTGGGGACTAGTCCTTGCTACTGAACTTAACCACTGGCATGACCTTGGATAAGCCAGTTAACCTCTTCAGTTTCATGTTTTCCCATCTATAAAATTAGGACAGTGGTTCTCAACATGGGTAAACAACAGAAACATCCAGGGGTTAAAACACACAAACAACAAAAACACCACGGCCTTACCCCCAGTAAATTGAGTCAGAATTTCTGAGAAGGAACACAGTGTTGCTATCACCTAACAATACCCCAAGTATCTGCAATGTGCAGCAGAGTTGAGAATCACCAGCTAGGTGGCCTCCAAGGAGGCTTCTATCCGTAAAACAATTTGAGCCCACACCTGTGCTTGTAATTGGGATACAGTCCTTTGAGTCAGCTTATCCTGATCCCTTGCTCATAAAGGAAAGCTTGGTGTTTGCAGTGGGCTGTGAAGAGTCAGACTTTCTGAATTCAAACGCTGGCTCTGCCACTTACCAATGTGCAGCCTTACTCAGGTTAGTCCCTCTCCTCATTTCTAAAGGAAAGGAAATGACAGCATCTATTGCACAGGGCTGCTTTGAACATTAAATGAGATGGTATGCATAATGAGCTTCATCTAGTTCCTGGCTGCCACACAATCAGCTTTCAATAAGCTATACATATAAATAGTATTAATATTGCATGATGAAATCTTCCTGCTACTGTTTTCCTACATTTGCCTCTAAAAGTTCAGCGACATGAGAAGCTATGCTTACAATCTCCCAAGACTAGACCAGCTGGGGGCACCCGAGTCATTGTGCCCCAGGAAAGGACCCCAGCCTGGAGCAGAAGAGGCCTCTGGGCCTAGTGGGGCCAGAGCAGCCCCCTGGGACTCAAACCTACAATTCTGTCCTGTGGCTGCTGCACTGTTCCAGGAAATTCCTTTTTCCTGAGATGCTTGCCCTTGGCTGGGCCGAAACAAATGGCAGGCAGGGCCTCTCTACAGATGCGCCTTCCACTGGGCTACAGGTGGCTGGTGGAGTGGCCATCACACTCCTGGTGATCGGTGCTTTCACAACTGATCCTTCTGTTGGGGTGGAGCAGGGAAGAGTTAGGTAAATCATCAGTCCCTTTGAGTAGCTGCTTTTCCCTTTTCCCTTTTCCCGCTGTGGTCTTCATACTCACTCTAGGTAAGTATTACATGTCTATTATGCCTATGGTTCATAGATAGATAGAAACCTCTCTCCACATACATACTCACACATGCTTCACACACACAATATTACATCCACACTCCCCACACAACCACACACTCACACACTCATACACAAACACACACTACCCACTCTGGGTAAGTATTACATGTCTATTATGCCTATGGCTCATAGATAGATAGAAACCTCTTTCCACGTACATATTCACACATGCTTCACACACACAATATTACATCCACACTCCCCACACAAACACACACACTCACACACTCATACACAAACACACACTACTCACTCTGGGTAAGTATTACATGTCTATTATGCCTATGGCTCATAGATAGATAGAAACCTCTTTCCACATACATACTCACACATGCTTCACACACACAATATTACATCCACACTTCCCACACAAACACACACACTCACACACTCATACACAAACACACAGAGACCACAAACACACACTATCCACACAAATACACACTCTCTACACAAACACACACATCCACACTCCCTCCATCCACACTTCCGACACAAAGGTACACAAGCACTCACATACATGCTCCCCACAAACACACACAATCACATACATGGCCCACACAAACACACACGGCCCACACAAACACATACACACACTCACACAGTCCTCCCCACACGCCCCACAAACACACAATCACATCAACACTCCACACAAACTCATAAACACTTAACACATACACAAGCACTTAAATACACACTCCCCACACAAACATAAACACACTCACATACACACTTCCCATAAACACACAAACACATACACATTCCCCCCCTCACACACACACACTCACACACACACTCTCCCACAAACACAAATACACTCATACACAGGCACATTACAGAAGGGACCAAGTATGCACACTTATACCCTCTCACAAACACACACTCCCAGACCCATGCACTTTACAGTAGGACGTAACGTGTTTGAATCTCAACAAAGAAACCTGAAACCTACCATCTTTCTTCCTTGGACTGTGCAGGGAGAGAATTTCAACCGGGGTTTGATACGGGTTCCCCAAGGGAAATGATATATTATAACTGCAGCCCAATTTCAAGATGAGCTTATTAAGTGAGATGAAAAATAAATGAATAAAAAGGTGCATCTGATTATCTTATCCTCTCCACAACAGCCATGTGGGATCTGAGTGTTGGAGGCAAAACCCATGGGGCCCCTCCATGGAGAAGCAGCCCAGCAGGAAGGGTCTGGGGGGCGGAGCTGCAGAGGAGGGATGGCAGGCTGGGTGCACCCAGCTGAGCACAGAGAAGAAAGCGGACACTGAGTAAAACAGAGGGATGGCAACCTGCAAGGGGGTGCCAGGGGAAGAGGAGAGGAAGCAAAGGAAGCTGGGGGGAAGAAGACTGTGACAAATGTGAAACTGAAGGGCACATGAGCATGAGGGCACAGTGCACAGGACCGAAGTTCAACATGAAGAGCCGGGTTGGTGATGCATGAGGGGACGGGAGGGTCAGACAGGAGTGCGCCTAAGAGAGTGAAATAGGACACCATGAAAAAGAACAGAAAAACAGATGAAAATTGTGATAGGCAGAAGATGACAAAAAGAACATTTCGCGGGGAAAAGAAAAAGCTGCTGGAAAGACCAAAATAGCAACAGCCTCCAAGAGCTAGACAGAAAACGGCAAAGAAGAGAATTGTCTATGGAGAGGAAGAAGGGTGTTCATCTGTGCTATGCTGAACCTGCTGATCTTCAGACAGGGTGCTGCACTCACTCCAGTGGGGAGAATCCGTCCACAACTGAAGCCTCGCTGGAGGAGCACAAATAGCATTAAAACAGGAGCTCAGCTCCTCCTCACCTTCGCTTATCCCTGGGTAGCCTTGGGCAGACAGGGAGGAAGAGAGGATCCCACAAAGTTGTGAACGATGGGGGTCCTTTGGTCTCTGCGTTGCTCCAAGATACCCTCTTTTCAAAACTAAAACCAACAGGAATTCTCCTGAATTGGGTCTGCTATCCCCTACCTTTGGCCCCTTCTGCCCTTAAGAAATATCCCAATGTCACTGGCAGGGCTTTCCAGGCCCTGGGCCATCTGCTGTGGCTCCCCTCTCTGGTCTCTCCTCTCACCCTCCTCCTTCTCTCAGTGCCCACAGGGGATGCCTTTTCCTTCTCTACAGGGACCCTGCCCCCGTCAGCACCTCATCCCCACACTTGTCATTTTTGTCCATAAGGTTTCACCTTCTCGATGCCACCCAGCTAATCCTCCTCAGCTCTCAGCTGGACAAAGCTTCATTTCCAAAGTCCCTGGGCTTCTCAGGAATAGGGGCTTCCCCTGGGTTCCGGCACAGCCCTGGTACTCATCCCAGCTCTCTCCCATTATAAGGAGCTACTGACTTCTCCAGTCACCCACCCACATATTATTTCTTTGGGGGTAAGTAATGCATTCATGTTCTGCCCTGAGTGTAGCATGATGCCTGGGTTATAGTAGAGGTTCAAGGAATATTTGATGGGTGAAGGAAGGAAGAAAAGATTATTGCTATATATGCATCTTTCTTCAACCAGGTCCTGGGCTGAAAAGTGAGGCAGGCGATTCATGTGTTGGTGGGAGAGGGGTGAGGGGCCTGCTTCAGCTGCCCTTCCCCGCCAGGCCGTGAGCTTCCTTCACCGCTGCAGCCAAGGCTGGCCCTCGAGGACAATTCCTGGTGCGTTAGCTACCGCCTGTGCTACCAGATGGACTCAATCACAGGAAGCTTTTTCCAGAAGAAAAATTCATTGGCGATATGAGCCCCAGGAAAAGGTTAAAAGAATTTCTTGACATTCTACTGCCAGTCCCAAATGGGCCTCATGCTGCCCCGCCCAAAGAGGGCAAGGGACTAGCTGCCGTGTCTCAGGGAGTATCGGTGAGGGACCCAAGCCAGGCAACTCTTTAGAAAACTAAGGTGGGAGAAGGTGGAATAAGCCTGTGCTGACCCATTTAGGGGAGCAGCTCTCCTTCATGTCTGTTTCCCACTTTTCATTTGAACAACAGTGCAGCAACAAGCTCAGGGAGATGAAAGCCACACTGTAATTAGAAACCCAGAACATGCCTGCTCACCTATTTGACACAGTTCCTACTAATCAGCATGAACCTCATTTAGGATTTGATGTAAGAAATGTTCCCAATTTGACCTTCGGCTGCCTCTGGCCTTAGCTCACTGGGCTCAAGCCGGTGATTCCCAATCCTACCCCCACAAAGTGACTCCCACCACACCTGCACCTGGGAACTTCAGGTTTGGTGGCTCTGTGGAGTGCTCTCCATTCTTCTTTTTATTTCTAGAAGGTTCCTCCAGATATTCCAAGGCAGGTAGCAGGAATGCGTGGTCTGACATTCTGTGATAGCTCTGGTTTTGGTATCCTCTGAACCTGTTCTCCTTTCTGCTTCCAAATATCTTCTCCTATTTAGAAGGCTTTCTTGGTTCTTTATCTTGTCTTATCCTAACTTATTGCGAGCTTTACCTTTTGTTCACACAACCTCATCTCCTGTTGGTGACATGATTTCATGTCCATCATCCAAAGGCCATATTCCCAGAATTCCAAACAGAAACAAGTCTGGCACATTTTTTTCCCGTTATTTGTAAATGTATAAACTTGAAACTTTTACAAAGGTGTAAACTTTAAATTTCATTGACTTACTCTCTTAGCAAACACACATGGAGAATAAATATGTCTCTTAGGAATAGGATCATCCAGGAAAACTGGATAATACAATCTCAGCCTTGTTTGCATTCTCTCTGTCTCCCTGCTGCAAAACTCACCTCCAATCCATCCTTCATTCTGATGTCAGAGATGTTTCTGAAATATAAGTCATTCAGTTTCCCTGTTCAACCCTTCCTGTAATTCCCCCTCCCCTCCACAGTGAAATCCATACCCTGGGGGTGGCAGCGATCTGGCCTTCTCCTGCTGTCCAGGCTGTGGTGCATCCCATTGTTCCTGTTTTCTGTCCAGCCCACGCCTGGAGTGACTCATCTTTGGTCTCTCGGAGTCCTTCCTGCTATGTGAGTTGTTCCTTCAGTCTGGTTCCATTCTTTATCTTGCTAAGAAAATGCATCCTGCAAAACTCGGCTGAATGTGACCTGGTCTGAGACGAGAGGGACCCAAAATATTTCCATAGAAGTAACAGAAGTTTATGTGCTCATGCTTGAACGAAGACACTCAGCAGATGATGAGATAAAATGACCAAGTCCACTTTATGGCAGGCCTTTGTTTTCATTCATTCATTTATTTGACAAACACAGAGTGCCCACTGTGCGCCAGACCCTGTTCTAGGCACTTGGAACACAACAGTGAACACGGCAGGCCAAGCCCCACCCTCATGGCACACACGTTCTAGAGGGGGTAAAACAGGCTACGACTCTCCAACTCAGAAATATCCATGATGCCAATAGGTGACTTACTTTATAAAGAAAAAAGCAAGGCAGGAAAGGCACTAGGGTGTGATGATATGGGGTTGGGAGCTCTATTTTAGGCAGGTGGTGAAGAAGGCCTCTCCCTTAAGGTGACCTTGAGCAGAGACCTAAGAAGAGGAGAGCTCCAAGGTTACCCGGCATGGGGCCCCAGCAGAGGGAGCTCTAAGGCCTGGAAGCCAGGGCGCCACCTTGGTGTATTACAGGCATATCAAAGAGTAGTGGAGACAGGGTAAGAAAAAGGGAGTGTATGAGGAGGGCAGGCCAGGGAGAGGCTGGTGGCTGGACCAAGGAAGACCCTTTAGGTCACAGAAGGGACGTTAAGGACCTTAGGTGAGCCAGGAAGCAACTAAATCAGGAACAATGAAGCCTGTACAGAAATGCTCTCACTGAGCATGGAGAACAGACACAGGATAAGAGTGAAAAAAGCAGTCCAGTTAGGTAGAAAGCTGTGGAACACTCCAGACAAAGGAAACAGCAGGTTGGGACAGGGAAGAAAAGGCAGGACTGGATAAACCTCTGAATTCAGCACATCTAGCAGGACATGCTAAAGACTGAAGAAGAGTAGGGGAAAAGGAAAACAGTGAAGATGGACTGCAGCTTTCACATGAGCCACTGGAAGAATGGGGTTGCCATTTATCAGACAGCAAGACGCCAGGAGGAGCAGGGTTAAGGCTGGAGTCAGGGGGTGGCTGGGAAAGAAGGCTAGAATTCAAGAAAGCTATTTTGTACATTTTGAGTTTGAGATGCCTAGGAGACACGTAGTAGAGATAAAACCCAAATGTGAGGCCCCTCTCCCAGTTAACAAGAAGACATTTTAACCTTCAACGTTCATCCCACAATCACAAACCAAACCTCACAGCCTAATGCTAGGCAACATCAATGGTTTCCTCTCATTAAAACTGCATTTGGCAGAGGTGTCCTTCCCTCCCTGCTTCCATACCCTAGGGCCCCTGGGACAGAAATTTTCAACATCAGAAAGTATCATCTTAGTTTTAAAATGTGGATGATTCCATGGGCTCCTGTAGATACCCAAAGGACAAGAAGCTGATGCCTCACTGCATTTACATGACAAGGGTGCATCTCCAAAGAGATTCTTTTTAAAAAGAAATAATGAAAAAGATAAGTGTTACTTCATCTCTCACAGTGACAAAGACTAAATTTGGGGCAGATTTCAAACACCAATTTTTGTTTTTCCTATTTTCAGCCATTCAGGATTCAATACATTGAAGGCCATTGTATTTGTTTCCTTTTTCTTAACACAGTTCCATACCTGTAGTTGCTTAACAAACAAGAGAAATTGATTCTTTGATGATTCTAGAAGCTAGAAGTCCAAAAATCACTCTCACCAGGCTGAAACCAGGGTATCAGGAAGGCTGTGATTCCTCCAGAGGCTCCTAAGGGAAATCTGCTCCTTGGTGCTCCCAGCTTCCGCTGGCTGCGGGCATTCCTTGGCTTGTGGTCACATCACTGTATCCCTAAAGGTCAGCATCTTCACATCCCTCTGCTCCTGTCTTCACAATGCCTTCTCCTCTGTGTGTTTTCCTATCAAACTTCCCTCTGCCTCTCTTTCATAAGGATTCACGTGATTGCATTTAAGTCTCAGGGCAATTTTCCTATCTCAAATTTTTAAACTAATCCCACCTGTAAGGACTCTACCATGCAAAGTATATTTTTGGGTTCCAGGTATTAGAATCTGATATCTTTGGCCATTAGTCAACCTACTACAACTAGTAATGAAAAAAAAACAGTGAATCATTTTGCTTAATAATTCAAATATAATTTAAAAAAGAACCCTTGTAGATCGATTATATAACAAATAGTCCCTGAGCTCTATTAAATTTCAGTCACTGGGGATAGAATGTACAAGCATACAGGCCCCCTGACCTCGGGAAAAAACAACATAATCAACCAATCACACAGACAAATGCCAAATTTTAACTATGGCAAGAACCAGAAAGAAGGGTAAGACTCTAGCTCCTGGCGGAGGTGGAAGTGGCAGGGGTGGTCTGGGAATGTTCTCTATGGAAATCGCATTTGAGTCAAAGTCTGAAGGATAAATAAGACTGACTGGGGGAAAAGCAGAAGAGAATTCCAGAAAGAGGGAAGGGAATGTTCAAAGGACCTGTGACTGGAAAAATAAAATACACTAGAATGAAAATAATGGGGCAGGGTGTGGCATGAATGAGGAGCAGAAGTCCTCTGGAGCCTGGCCTCCAGGATTATCAATTCCTTCATAAGGAATTGGCTCTCTTGGGCTAAAGAAAAGTCCTTGAGGAGCCACTAGATTTGGGTTTGAAAAGATCACTCAGGCTGCAAGTGCAGAAATGAGGGGTAAGGGGAGCAGAGTGGGTGTGGCAGAATCGCTATCTTTGTTCTCATGGTTGGGAGCCGAAATGCCACACTACTCAATTTCAAGAGATTTTTCTCTTTTCCTGGCCTTCTGGGACAGCAAAGCATGGCTCCCAAGCTTGCAGGCATCATTCTCCAGTGTCTGTGAGAGCTACTGCCCTTCCACACCCTACCTGCACCCCACCCTATTTGCATGTCCCCACTGTGGGGACCCATTTCATCCATCTTTGTATCCATTCCAACCTCTATTTCAGGACTTGACACATGGTAGTTTATGTGTGAAAGGGGAAAAAATAATCAAAATTTCTCATCTTTCTTTCTCAGAGTAGGAAGAAATGGCTTGGCCAGCTTAGTCCTCAGAATGAGGAACAGTGCTAGCACACGTGTGCCCCCTGTGAAGTCCAGGTTTTAGGACAATAAGAATACCATAAAACATGCCCAAACAGAATTGTGAGAACACAGGAGATGGTGGCAAGAGAGCAGAGGAACAGCACCAGGTCAGAAGGCTGGAAAGCCAGGAGCAACAGAGCTCCATGGAAGGGGCTGAGGATGGGGAAACGGGATGCAATCCAGATAGGTTCCTGGGAACAGGGACCCACATCAGCAGCAGGATATGTGCGCATTCCCGTCTAAAGGATTTGGTCCATATCAAGAAGCAAGAAAAAGACAAATGGATGTAAGCACCTGGAAGCCTTTAGGGCTGGTAAATGATCCCAATAATGAGGGTCGCTGCTGAGTAGTCACCTTCTGCTTTAGGGCTGGTAAATGATCCCAACAATGAGGGGCGCTGCTGAGCAGTCACCTTCTGCTTTAGGGCTGGTAAATGATCCCAACAATGAGGGGTGCCCTTCTGCTTCCCTGTAGCTATTTGGCACCTTTCTGCAAATCAGATTATGGTACACAAAACCACTTCTATAAAAGGTATCTAATTGGGAATGTCTAATCTGGAATAACTAAAATAAGGAGATCTTTTTTTCCAGGTAATTATCAAAATTCAGACTGTAACCCAAAACTCTTAAATCCTGAAATTTACTTCTTTCTACTAAGCTATTAAATCCCCACCGGAGCCAACACCAGGTTCATTGTGCAGATTCCCAATTAATCACAGTAGAAAGCACGACTTGCCAAGTGAAAATCCTCTATTTTGAATTCTTAATCCCCCCACCAGCTGAGTTTACCACAAAGACATGAATATATAATTGAGACATAAAGAAAACATGCCACCAAATTAAACTGCCCTGATTTTGCATCAATAAATTCTTTCTCAAATAACACGAAATGAAGATCTCTCAAAAGCAAAGTGGGGTGCTCCAAAAACTCCAGGAGTGAATTCCTCTGCTGAGCCGAGCTCTAGCGGAAGCCAATTAGATTTCGTACCAACGTTAGACATTTATTTACCACAGGCGACATTCAACAGGAATACGTCTCAACATATACTCCAAGTGGTGACACCTCAAAGCCTAAATTAGCCTGGAGACATCAGAAACAGGGAGTCTTCTCATTTGTATGTGGACTCTCAGGTAGGAGGCTGCTGAGGACCTGGCGGTTGGGGACTGTTTCCTGAGGCTGTCGCTCATGCTTCGTAGCATCCTCACCCTCTCTGCCATGATCATCACCATGACAGCACAAAACCCAGTACCACACTCTCTATTTGCTAGGACATAAAGAGATACACCTTAACTATACTATGGAAGAAGAATCATTATTACAAAATCAAAAGTAAGACACACATTTACTGCTTTTGACAATTGACTCTTTGGTGGAAAAGTCTTTGGCTAACTTTCCCCTTTGTGTCTTAACCATTCAGGGGGCATAGAACCAATTGAGACTGGATGTGTTCTTCTTTCCTTCCAGTATATCTTCTTTCCACCCAAGGTGTATTGACCCAAGTGTTATGTTCTTTTCCACTGAAAATCTTTTGATTACCATTGTCAGAACAATCTAATGTGCACTTCCTTGAGAAGGACAAGACGAAGAAACGAGCCTGTTGGAAGCCTGTCTGGTTTCACCTGAAACTGAGACGGAACCTGCATTTCTGGCCATATGTTGAATGACCTCACCTCAGGATCTCTGCCCTGTGACCACATTAGCGTCCTCACTGTTCCAACACACCATCCTCATTCAGCCTTCCAAGCTTTGTCCACATGATTGCTCTTGTTTGGGACGCCACTTCCTCTCAGGTCCTCTAAAGACACTCTACTCCCATTGAAGACACTCATAAAACATAACTTTGTAGTTCTGTCCAATCCTACAGGTAAATTCAATTACTCTATTTCAGTGTATTCATAGCATTTATACACTCAAACATCCTAATCCCTGTTACCTTATGAGACACATATTTGTTAGTATAGTGGTCTCCTCTGCCGGACAGGGCAGGAGCTCTGTCTGAATCTTTGTGTCCCCAAGACCTAGCTTCAAAATACTGTTAAATGGAATTCAACAGAGTCAGTACGCTGTCTTCGATCTGACAAGAGACGGACGGAAACCTTCCTCATCAACTACTCCCCAGGCCCTAAGAAGCTACACAGTTTTTGTTTTAAGAAGAAAAGAAGGACCGGCATCTTTGGGTGTTTTGAGTGTCTAAGAACCTTCTCGTAATAGTCATGGCATCCAACTCAGTGATGCTTCTCTTGATATTGCTGTATATGCACTCTGCTGGGGTGACCTTCTGAAACGGTTAGCAATACGGTAATGATGAAATTTTTGGATATATTATAGGATTAGATAGATCTGTAGTGGTGGGTCATGAGACCATAAAGAGACCTCATCCAACCCTTAATTAAGGATGATTTTCTTCAAGTGCAGCTTGAATAAATCAGCACTCTCATATGGGAATGGGAGCCTAAAGGGATATATCTTGAAAAAGCTGATTATTCAGGATCTGGTGTTTGTCCTTTCCCAAAAATAAATGACATTTCTCACTTGGAAGCTGCAGAAAAAGAATCAAGATCCAGAAGAAATCCAAGCCATGTTTCTCAATCCTATGGTGTTAGAATCCGCGGCCACTCAGAGGCAGCCCAGACTCCCTGGGGAAAAGCACCTAAGGGGTAAGAACTCAGTGGCTGCTTACAGATTTTCCCATGGGAGACCTAACTGCTTACCTGGAGAGACATTGCCTGATTTCTGTAAGTGCTTGCTATAAAGCAATAAGGGTCATCTAAACTTTCTGCTCCATTCTCTATGAGTGGGTGTGCTAGGCTAGAACAGTGGACCCTATTATGATCTACTCTTCTGCGAAAGATGCCAAGTTTTCCAAACTCTGTATAGAATATGAGGACCCCTTCCTAGCCATACCAAAAGGAAAGGAAAATGCCATTATTAAACGAACATGACTTTTACTCTGGCATTTTGCTGAGATTACTTTAGTCTTTACATTTTGCCCTACTTGGCTTAGCAGACAGATGATGCTTGGGTGGTTTTACTGAAATGTTAACATTGGTCTAGCCTTTCCGTCAATTTTTGTTCCTCTGTTGTCAGTAAGTGCTTCAAGAAATTTTAAAACTCACCAGGTAGAACAGAGTTGCCTCATCTGCATGCTGTCTGGATATTGTACATCAATTTCAGGTAAAATGCCCTACTTCCTTGTCATTCTCCAGGGTGCTTTGAGGAGAGCTCCAATTTTGTAGTGGAATTTAATTTCCTGACTTTTTCAAAGTTCTATCAAATTTAGATGCACAGTCTTATGACCAGACCAAATATACATTTTCATCTATTTCTTGAATGGGACACGAAAAAGAGAGGTCATTTGAAAGCAGTCTGGGATGATAAGTATGCCCCACTAACTGTCACACAGGGCTACTGACATCTGGAGAACACAGATGTTCTCAGAAGGTGACTTCAGTCTATTTGGAATTGGATCATGATGTTTTCCTCTCCCATGGACTCAGCTTGAATGGGAAGTGTTGGCGCAAAGATGTGCAGAGCTCTCCGGGAGCCTTTCCCGGCCAGAAGGGCATGGTGCCTTCTGGGTGACATGTCTGGAAAGACAGAAAGCTTTGCTTTCAAAGTAAGGATTAGGTCACATTATTTCCTTTGATATTTTGTGTTTCAGATTTCCTTTAGTTCAGATTCAGAGTGGGGAGGGGTCACTGGGGTGTAGGTATCTAGCAATTAAAAGTTATTGTTCCTCTTCTCTGAATCATAATAACGAGCTTTGCTTTGCTTGACAAGGTCAACTAATTATTCAGGATTGGAGAGAAACATGGTTGTGTATATCAGGTGGGTAAGAGAGACAGAGTCAGAAGCAGGGAGACAATCAAAGGTAAATGAGGGGTTGATGTGGCCATACATCCTTTATTTGCAAGTCACTGCCTGGGCTGAGTGTCTCCATAGTGTAGTCCCCTTCTCCCTGGAATTATGTGAACACATGAAATGAACAGATGTCCTGGCTTCTCTCCCTCATTCCTGCCCTATTCCATAGACATTTGTGTTTCCCTTCTTTACCTGAGCTTTAGAGCTGTTTGGCTCCAAAGGCAAGTAATTAACTATCAAACAATAGCAGGGATTTTCAGATTAATTCTGCCCAGCAAGAAATAGAAAAGCCCATTTTACCAAACAAAAGGGAGGGGCTGATTAGATACTCCAGTGACAAAAGAGAAACTTAGATAGGGCCTGGAAAACAGATAAAGAGGCTAAAAGCTTTTTTTAAAAAAATTTATTACACGAATATCCCTGTTTTTATAAGCACTATATTCTACCGTTCTCTGTCATCCAAATGTGTCTCTAAGTGAGACTAAAGTCCTGCAGGTTCACCAGTCAAAACTGAGAAGTCGGTTTTCCACGCTTGAATAAGGAGGGCCTTTCTTAACATTCTATGGACAACTAGCACACTTTTGCTCTACCACCATTCTTGGGTTCTTAGAAACAGACGGGGTCTTTTAGACGTCTTCTCAATCTGTCTTTAATTTGGCAAACAATTCATTTCCCACTGAGTGTTTTATCACTCTGTGTTTTCCAAGATGCAACCTGTTCAAGGGAACAATAGAGACAGCAGTAGGGCTTTTTCAGATGTGCAAGATGCTTGGTTTGGTAGCAGGATTAAGAGAGTGAAAGGAATAAAATATTCGGCTAGGCTCCAGACACAGCCACTTATTAATTACATTTATTAAGCAGAAAACCCTAAGGTCAAAGAGATAGAAATCATTAGACCTAAATGTGAATAAATTTTATATGAATCTCCCTCACTCTGGACAAAAAGATTATGTTCTGGACATGCAAATCCATGGGTAGTATTTCTTACATTTCACATTTTGAAGGGAGTATTCAAGGCATCTCAAAATAAAAAGTCCAGGTATCTGAACTCATTCCCCTCTGCTGATGAATCAGTTTTGCCATGTGATCTTTAGACACGTTAGTGTTCATCTCTTCCAGAGCTCACAGGTAGTAATCTCAGTGTCCTGGGGGAGTTATCACCCCCATGCTCGTACATAACCAACCCCTGAACTCTGCCTACTTTCCTTGAGGTACATCTTTGGACTCCAGAGTCTTTTCTCTGCCTAAGGTTACCTAGGAACTCCATTACTCCATCTTTTTCAACAATTCTCTCTTGTTTTTAAAAGAGCACCATCTTTTTGCAATTTCCATCCTCTTTCCAAAATTTCATTCTCCTTTCCACGATATACCTGGCCCTTCATGTCATGAAAAACCATTCTAGCTTTAACTCCTGCTGATCCATATTACAACCCTTTATAGCACGACCCAACAGAGCTTTTACAATGGAAGTTCACATAAATGTTCTCTCTCTGCACTGTTCAATACAGGAGTGCAGTAGTTTGGGTGTTTGTTCCCATAGACCTCATGTTGAAAGTTGATTCCAATATTGAAGGTGGGGGCCTAATGGGAGATGTTTGGCCATGGGGATGGAGCATAAATAGATAAATGCAGGGGGTGCAGCAAGTGAGTTCTTGCTCTGTTAGTTTCCTCAAAAGCTGGTGGTTGAACAGAGCCTGGCACCATCCCTGCTGTCTCTGGATTTTTCTCTCACCATGCAATCTCTGTGCATAATGGGTCCCCTACACCCCATGCGATGAATAGAAGCAGTCTGAGGCCCTCTCCAGAAGCAAATGCTGGTACCATGCTTCTTGTACAGCCTGCACAACCATGAGCCAAATAAACCTCTTTTTTTGTGAATTACTAGCCTCAGGCATTCCTTTACAGTGATGCAAAATGAACTAGTACAAAGGAACACCAGTCCTACATAACTATGGAAGCATTTCAGTGTAGCTAGTGTGACTGAAGAAGTGAATTTTAAATGTTATTTGGTTGTAGCTAATTTAAATTTAATTTTAAATAGACACGTGGCAGGTAGCTACTTAGCTCAGTTATCTTGTCTCCCCCTTTCTGCTGACTTCCTCTCCATCTCCCTCTCACACTGGCTCCAGGATCACCCTCCTCCCCAAGGATGGCCCTTGCTCCTAGCTTGTCCCAGAGACTTGCCCCATGTGGTGACCTTCACATCACGGCTGTCTGGAAGAACTAACCATATCAGATCACAACCACAGAGGAAGAAAATCCAGTACAGAGAACCAGGGGGTAGATGTGATATTTGTCAGTAAGGAGAAAGACATAACCCCAGACCTGAAGCAGCTTGCACAATGCTGTGAAATGTCATTACCTTCCTTCTGTGTAGGTTTATTTATATATGAAGCTGACTACATATACATAAATACACATACTCACAGGCAGAATATGAATTTAGTTCCTTTTTGTTGCTGCTGTTTTTATTTCTTTTTTTAAATGATCATAATACCATTTTGAAAACCTAATATGCCCAACTTTTATTCCAGAAGCATTGCGCTCAGGGCTGAATAGCAACTTCAAATCCAGACAGTCAGCTTCTGCTAGGGGAATTAGGGTTTATGTTCAGTATAATAAACGATCCCAAGATAAATATATTTCTTTTTTATTTCTTTTCTTTTTTTTTTTTTTTCGTAATCCAGGATGGTGGTGCATCCTCTTTCCAATACAGAAATATAGGAGTCTGGCTCTATTTAGTTTGTCTGATTGCTTTGAAGAAGGGGTCAGTTTGGCTCTGAAAAAACTATGGTCCTCTATTCATTAAAGTGTCGATAATACTCAGTCCAGGCATATTGACAGCAGATTAGCTTGGGCTGAGTCTGTGTACAAGACCAATGCCTTTTTTAACCCAGCTTGTTTCCAGATCAATACACCCATCAGCATTTGAAAATTAGCCCAAGATGAGATTCCAATACTTGAGGTGGTGTGTCATGCGAAGAGGGCACCTAGCCAAGTCACAGATGTAAACGCCTAGCTGGGGATTAGACATTTTCCATTAGCTTGGACGTGAGTGAAGATTGATGTAGACTCCATCCTCCCACCCCCTCCCATCATCTCACCCCAACAAACACCCAGTCCTCTCTCTTGGAGCCCAAATAAAACCACCTGGCTCTAATTCTAGCCATTTGCTTCAATAAGCATTTATTAAATGTTCACTTTGTGTAAGGCATTCTGCCAGGTGTTCAGGGCAGGGATGTGTGGGGGTGTGTGAGTGGGGGTGGCTGAACAAAGAAAATAACAAAAATATGATCCTTGTTTTCAAGGAGGCTTTAGCATTTTCACAATTCCTTCCATTTTCCAGTTCCATAAGGCCCTGCTTCCTAAAGCAAATGTCTATGATAGCTCCTAGTTCCCAGTCTCTCATTATCGATGCTAGGTATTCTTTTCTCAATAGTAGGTGTGCAGGGGTTGGGGCAGGGCAGGAAGGGAGCTGAGCAATGGCTTCCAAAGCACCATCTGGTAGAGTGTGCAGATGGTGGCATTGGAGCATTCTCCATCCCCCCACAGAGTGAAGATTCACAAGCATTTTTGGTCTCCTTATCTGCGATACAAAATGTATTTTACATTAAAAAATGTACACAAACTGAAAGAAAAATCTCACGTGGCAACACCTGCCCACTCTTTGTAATATACTCTGACACCTTCTATGCAATTCTATTTTCCTTAAAAATGCTGTTTGCATGCATCAGTTCAAAGGTATTCATTTATAGAATCAATTTTCACAGAGCCATTGTAATTTCCTTTGGGGAAGAAAGAGTAAACAAAATATAATAAAAACTTGGCATGACCAAACTTGGGCCATAGCGTGAGGGATTCCAGTGTCCCCTGGCATAAGCTCTGGCCAGAGCCAGGTCCAGCATCAGCGTGTCCTTGGGTGTCTTCTTCTCAGTCCTGCTGACCCTGCCTTACTCGACAGTGCTGACTGCGACCCCGGCTCCGCCTTCTCCTGCTGTCCAACAGCCGGCCTCCCCTTCCTTCTTCCAGCTCACTTTAGTTCTTCTTTCTTTCTCAAGCTGTGTTCCTTCCTATTCTGTCTCTAACCAATCATCCCATAGCTATTTACCCTTTTCTTGAACACACCGACAAGGGGGCCAGTAGAAGGAGCCCCTAGGAGAGGATTTTGTCACCCTGGAGCTGCGTGTCCCTGGCTGAAGGGGTCTGGGGTCAGGCTGGGAAATGTCTCCAGCACCGGAGCTGGCACACCACTGCTCAAGGGTTGACATCACAAAATAAGATATTTGACCCACTGTAAAAGATGTTCAAAAAGCTTAAAAATTGTAAGAGTACTAAAAAAGAAAAGAAAGCTCAACAGCTAATACTGAAATAGCACTTGTATGTGCCAGACCTTCTTCTAAGTGTTTTCTATGTCAGTATGAGTACAATTCAGTCCTCACATTGACCCGCTTTACAGAAAGAGAACCCTGAGACATGGTCACAACTTGATTAAGGTCTCACAGCCAGAAAGCGACCAAATGTGATGCCAGCTCTTGCTCACTAACTAGGAATCCTTCTACCAGGTTAAGTGTTGTGTGAATGCCCAGGACTGGTTCTACCTTGCGGGAAGAAGTGAGCCCCATGAGCTCCATTCCCAGGGTCTAGAGAGCAGAACCAACACACATACACACACAGACACATAAACGCAAACACACAAAGCCTCAGAAGCCAGGAGTCTGGGGAGCAGAAGAAGGCCGGCAGAGTTGGGATGGAATCAAAACAGGGAGAGTCAGACACCAGTACTACAGGGGAGAAATGACATCCAAAACCCCTGGCTGGGAGATGAGAGGAGGTAAAAGTGAGCTAGAAACAAGCAGGCACTTGTGAAGGATGCAGTTGAGGGCAGTGCCCATGCCTCCTGGTTGGCTCTGCTTTCTTTCAAGGCTGGAGGGGGGCATGGCATACCCGTAGTTCCAAAAGTGCATTGAAATTCTGGTTTTAAACATAACACAATCTTGAAATTGGATGAAATCTAAGAACAAAAACTAAAACCCTAGAGGAGAAAAAGCCAAGAAAAGCAATAATTAAAAGATAATTTTTAGAGAAAATATGATATTGGAACAAAAAAGAAAAAAAAATTTTCTTAGTTCCACTCAATGAAAATGACTGGAAAATTTAGCTTCTAACTGCAAGATGACAACCAGAAATGTGTCCTGGACCCTAGATCCATAGAACAAGGAGAACTCATCTCTGTTGAGGATCAGAGAAAAAATTCCTTACCCAAAGGCTTTCCCAGCTAGCCATCCAGACCTCTCCACCAAGCCACGCCCACCTACCTTGCACAATGAGGTGGACCCTAGAGGTCTTTGGGTGGTTGTCTGTCTGCACCGAGCAGGTGTATGGGCCCTCGTCATATACATCCACATTCTGGATCTCGATGCTGTACTGCGTTTGGGTGTTGCTCAGGAGGACCACGCGAGGATCCAGGCACCACTTGTCATTCCCAGCATAGAGGATGGTGCTGCGGTTTAGCCAGGCCACCCGGGTGACCCGGTTGTCAATAGTGCACCTGAAGGGAAGACCAGACAGGTATGTCAAGGGACTGAGAGACAACAGCAGTCATCGGTGGGGGGTCCTCATGGCAGGGCTAGAATATCTTGTCTTTCTCCCTTCCCCCAATGTATACATTTCCTTTGATTTGTCAGGGGTAGACTTCTGGAACACAGCAAAGGCCTTGTGGGTTATAGACTAAGAACGCTGCTCAGTGCTTCTCAAACCGCTTGAGCACAGAACCACTTCAAATACGATCTCAGTTATAACCTGGAGGCATCTTGCATGCCCAGGATGGCTGGATACTTCGAATACTATCAGCTCTCCCTTTGCTCAAGGATTTCCATGATGTGGGTGATGATAGTCCTTCACATTTATGTCTAGGTGTTTTGGGCTTACTAAGTCATTCAGTACTTACAACAACCCTATGAAGAATCTTTTATTGAAAAAGGCCTTGAAGAGCAGAGAAACGAAACGAAACTAGTTCTCCAAGTCACACAATAAATCCGTGTTAGATCAGAGGCCCAGCTTTTGACTACTAAACATCATTCCTCTCACCTCAGAATAGCAAATTCCCACAGAAGGCTTCTGCAGTTAAAACTAAATACAGACCACCACTATCACTATTCATCTTCATTACACCCAGGGGCAGAAATGTTCAGTTACTGCTAGACTAAAGCCACTTTCCAAAATCTCAAAACTGTCTGCACATACAAAAATAGATTTTCTTTCTTTTATTTTTGCATCTGGAGTCCTCGAATTGTGGAAGCTCCCTTCTCTTTTCTACACTTTTAAATTTCCCAGCAACTCTCGCCAAGTCCTCATCATGTCTTTCTGTGTTCATTTCCCTCTCTTGTTACGGCAAGTCTGTTCAGTGGCCTTAGACTAAATTCACAAACACAGTGCCCTCATCCTGACTATAACGCTGGAAATAACAATGTAACATAGTATGTATAATGATGCCTCAAATGTATACACTATTTTGCAGTGTACAAAGCACTTTTCTAGCTCAGTGTCTCATTTGATTTTTTGCAACAAATTTGTGAGGTTGACACTGGTACTCATTCTCTGCTTTAAAGATCAGGACTTCTAAAGTTCTGAATAGTCTGGTGACTTGTCCAAGGAATGAGAGCTAAAAGTACAGAAGTCAGATCTCTCAGCCAAGTCTTCTAATCCCTGGTCCTGTGTGAGCCTCATAATGTGCAAAGGTGAATTTTTCATCAGGGATGGGTGATTGCTTCTATTGGATTCTCAAAATGGTTTGTGGCAATAGAAATTCTACCAACTGCTATTGCACACACCTGCTTCTTCAGGAGGCCCTTGTCCCGATGAGACATCCTGTACCATGCATCCTTTCTGCTTTGCTTACGTAAATGTCTCACCATTATGGCAGGAGCACTTAGATGCAGATGGATAGTTTGCTGAGAGCTCTTGTAGGAAAAACTGCCCAACGAGAAACATCTTGGCACAAGTGTCCAACAAACTTTTTACAACTTATTTCATTTTCTGGCAATGCAGATGGGATGCACGCTCTCTGTGGCACCATTCTGACACAGCATGGAAATGAGAGAAGACCTAACTTGGAGAAGTTCAGAGGACTATCTCTCAAAGTAGACATGGACTACTTATATTAGAATCACAGGAGAGGTTTATTACAGACTTTTAGTCTCACCTCCATCCTACTGATTCAAAATATTTGGGAATTTATAACAACATCTCAGTTGGGTCTTTCACACACTAATATTTCAAAACCACTAATAAGGACACACATAAGTGTGTCTAGGACAACTTATGTCATTTGTGGGGCCCAGTGCAAAATAAAAACACAGAGTATTTTGTTCAAGAATGAATAAAGATTTCAAGATGGTGAGAACAGAACATTAAAACCAAGTGCAGGTTTCTATGCAAATAAACAAAGTTGTGAAGCCAGCTCTGCGTGTTTCTCAAGCTTTACCATGCACAGGAGCCCCCTGGGGATTTCGCTGAGATGCAGATGCTGATTCAGTAGGTCTGAGATAGGGTCTGGGATTTTGCATTTTTAGTAGGTTCTCAGGTGACGCCAATGCTGATGGCCTCAGGTCATTCCTTGAGTCACAACCAAAAGTTCATGATCTAGACATGCATTTTATGCACATGAGGGTTTGAGAAGCACTGAGCTAGCACAGCACTACAGAAAAGTGTGGTTAGCAAACCAGCAACATCAGCATCACTTTGGTGGGAGTTCATCAGAAATGCAGAATCTCAGGTCTCATCTCAGAGATAACACATTTGAATCTGCATTTTAAGAAGATGTCCAGGTAGCTTGAATGCACATGACGTTTCAACTGGTCAGGAGTATACTCCAAGCCTTTCTTGTGACTTTGATGACAATGGACGCTGAGGGTGAACAAGACGAAAACTGCAGTTGATGGCGGGTGCACTGACCCTGTACCTTCCCTTACCCTCCTTGGAGACCCCATGACTGTCATCTGGTACTGCCTTGTCTAAAACATGAATTTGGAATGACATAGGTTTGAAATCTCTCAAGAACAAAAACACACTTTGCAGCTTGCTTTGCTAGTAATGCATCTAGGATTGTTTGTATTAATGACCTGAAGGGTGGCCACTGCTCTGACCTTCACTTGGGTCTAAACAAGGAACTGGATAAATTCACATTCACGGTCAATGTTAATTGACTACATGGGCCCACTATATGCACTATTTTATCATCTCACAAACTTGGTTGGATTCTCTTATTGCCAATTTACAGACAAAATTAGCCGAGGCCAAAAAACATTAGCCATATTGACTAAGACCATGCTGATATTAAACTGTAGAACCAGGATTCATGCCAGTTTTTCTTTTGCTGTTTTCCAAATTTAGTGTTCTTCTAGGACCTCCCAAAAGAACATCAAAATCAGTTCTTCTCAAATTCACCATGCATCAGAATCACCTGGAGGATCTAATAAAAAAAATACTGGGGCCTTACTTAACGGTTTCTGACTCAGTAAGCCTGGCAGGGCATGGGAGGCTGCATTCTGACATAATTCCAAGTGCTGTTGAGTCTGGTCTGGAGAGTTCCCTGAGAACCTCTAACTTAGACATGTGTTTCCTGGCAAAATGAGAGCTGCAGAGTGAATAGGCACTAGGGAAGGACCCTGGTATAAAACAGTTTTCCAATATTTTACAGGAGATAACTTTCCTGCAATCTGTATGTTCTGAGAAACCAGAAGCAGAGTCCTTTATTTTCTCCCCCAGGAGCTAAAATCTGACAAGTACCAGATGAGTGGCCATGGTGCAGGAAATGCTGACTGACAAACACTAAAGTGCTTGAATAATTATTTTTGATGCCCACAACGAGGGCATCTCACCATCTCCCAATGAATATGAGAGGACTGTCCTGAGCTTCTTTGTCAGCATCCAATTATTGAAAATTGACAGAAATGGAAGCTATCCCCCAACACTGCACCGCACTACAGGGCCAGAGAGGTTCGTCTGCAGAGGCACCGCCACTCTGAACACAGCCAATCTCCAGCATGGTTCTGCGGCCCCTGTAATATACTACTCTGAGAAGTTGGCACAGTTCCAGCTGCGGTTCTGAGCACATCCAAGGTCATGTTCAGATGTCCAAACTGTCACTGCTCAGTATCAGTCTTGCTGAATCCCCATGGAACGAATGCCGGCTTCCGCAGAGATGGATCACAAAGGTACCTTGGCGGCCAACTCTGTCACCTACTCACACCTGCCCCCATCTATCTGTCTCATTTATCCAGTCTCCACAACAATGCAGAGGACTCATTGCTCCTAGGTTAAAAAAGAAAAGTGAAAATGAGCGTCATTGCTCTTCCAGCCACAGAGAAGGCTCTGGAGGTGGGAAATTCAGACAAACAGTTCTCTCTTTTCAGAGACAGCCCTTGACACACTCCTACAAAACTGCTCCCAAAACACATTATGGTATCTCACCTGCCTCAGGAAGGTGTTTAAGTTTGGTGATTAACTCAGAGTGAGTAAGATTTCAAACTCCACTGTCCCTGACTCATCCAGGCGAGCTGAGCTGGAGATGGCCGCTTATCAGGTGTTGGGGAATAGTCACAGATCAGTACAACGTAGGCCAGCAAGAGGTAGGAGATGGGCGATAGGGTAAGGCGGGACGTTTCCAGACCAGACCTGGAAAGTCTCTCCCCTTTTGTCCACAACCTCCAGATTTACCACCTCTCACCCCTGGCATCCTCTCTGCCCATCCTGCCACATATATGCAGAACAGAGAAATAAGCTTTGTACCCCTGAGGATTCTGGACCGGGGCCTGCAGTGCCAGCTCCCCACGGTCCTCCAGCTTCAATACTTGCCCTCCAGTTGCTTCCACACCCCAGCCCTCTGGCAGTGGCCATCAGCCTTCTGTGTCTCTGTGAACGGTTTTCCCATCAGCACCCCTCCTGTGGCCCTCCCCTCCTGTGTGTGGTCCCCATGGACAGCCCATGGCCTAGCCTACCTGGCATTCTGGCAGAATCCAGACAAAGAGAAAGAAAGCCTGGAAAGGGCCTTTATTTTCCATTTCAGTGCTGTGCCACAGTCCCCTTCTTAGTCTGCGTGTGTCTGTCTGCACCGTGTTTCTTTTTTGGATAAGTGTCTTTTTTTAGAGAATAGGCCTGTTCTATTGGAGCAGGGATTATTGAGGGTGCCCCACTTGTGTGAATACTCAGGATGTATTTAGCCAGAAAAGGATCCAGCCACATGTGCACATGCTCACCCATGCATGGGAGCTCAGAGTACAGTAGAGAACACTGCCATACCTGTAATTTTCTGCAGCTGCACCTATTGTTTCAACACTCTAAAAATGCAACCCTCTGTGCCCTGAATCTCTTTTTGATGAATAGTTGTTTTATTACATATGCTGCATTTATACATAGAGGAAATGCAAAAATAAATGATTAAGGAAGCCCAAGATGTGTACTGCAGAAATGGAACCATAGAAGTATGGACTCAGGTCCTGAAGCAACTTTTGGATTTAGGATGTGAGGGGAGAGAGAGAGAGAGAGAGAGAGAGAGAGAGGGAGAGGGAGAAGAACCTGGGAATCGGAAGAAAAACAAAGCAAGAGTGTCTGCTTGGAACCTTCTAAAGATGAGCAAAGACAGTGTCACAATAAGGAGAACGATTATTAAAGAAAGAGAGAAAACTCCAGGCTTAGCCTTTCTTAAACACACCTGCCTGAAGATCTGAGGGCAATAATGGATCCAGACAGTGTGCAGTCCAACCATTCCTTCTATCAAACGGCCCTTTAACTGCTTCTGAAAGGCAGCACATCTCCGGCAATGCTTGAAACCACAGCAAAATAAGTGCTTCCGCCCTTCGCAGCACCTGGTCATAATTGCCTCTTATTGTACAGAAATGCTCCAACTGCCCCTAAGTTTGGCTACTCTGAGCATTCGGCTTATGCCCCGCCCCTCCCCTCAAGCACCACAGGGGAACATCATGACACAAATGGCTCAGAAATACCCACACACGCTGCCACGGGGTTGGCATGTGCATCTTCCACATCTGCTCCTGTGAGAAAGTGTTCTCTGGGGGAAACCAAGAAATGAACAAAACAGGATACTTCACCACGAATACGCTGAAAATTGTTATCAGCTAGCACCTTATTCCTTTATTGTAAGAGAAAACTTCACTAGTCAGGCTGCCAATTTTGAGCCTACTGGATTTCTTTTAGACTCTAAACTTGTGTGGAAGTTTACATAATTGATTCGGGTCATACTGAGACAAAGATACTAGACTTAGACTCATGGCACACTGGTCTTACATCTTCCAACATTACCATTTTTGCATTACATAAGAAAACGGAGGTATGCCATGGAATCTTTCCTAGCTGTGAAAATAATAAGAGGGCTAATCATGCCTAGGTAGAAGCAGACAGCACACTTAGGATACAGGTGAAAGGATTACGGGGAGGCAAAAAGAAACAAAACCCAAAGCAGCACATACACTGCACCGTGAGTCTCACACTGCTAGCAGGAAGTTGTAGTCAAGAGAAAGGGTCACGGCGAGTGAAGAGAACAGGCTCTGAAGTCTGACTGCTACAGTGAATGTCCCAGCTCTGTTCCTGATGTCCCTCAGGCCTCAGAGAGGTTATCTCACTCCACTGGGTTTCATTTAAGTCATCTGCAGTAGGAACAACCTCTCTTCTTGCACGGAGTTAATGAGATGATTAAACGGGAAACATGCATGTAAATACATTGCTTTGTTTATGGCAAAAACTCAAATAAACCTGTTCTACAGTCTATTACATGTATGGCTTTCTCATCTTAGGTATGTAACATTGCTGACTTGATTGTAAGTTCTTGAAAAGCAAGGATCATGTCTTATTTTAGCTTGTGTCTCTACAGAACATTGTGTAGAGTACAAAGTAAGCACACAATAAATATCCTTCCACTGATTAATTATTTGATTAAAATCTTCCATCTTTCACAAACTCCTGAGAGATAAAAGACCATGAGGCCTGCATCCAATAAAGGCCCAGTTTGTGAGGATAATTACACTGCACTCACAGTGAGTGCACCAGCCTGCACTCACAGATACAAGTGCACATATCTGCCCAATGCAAGGTTAGTATTGTGCGAATCGTGCAAGGAGGCAGTCCCCCACCACTTGTCTAATGTCTTAGGGGATAAAGCAAAAAGTCTTTGCTCTGTGGACCTCCAGAAAGGTTCTCTATAAGCACACCTACCATCTGTCCTTCCTGTCCCTGTCAAATATAGTAGCACCATCTCAAAACAAACTGTTGAGTTTGGTGGGCCATGACTTTTGTTGACATGAATGGCACAACGCTTTGATTTGTACCCACGACAAAAGCCCGATACTAATTTCAATGCTGAAGCAAGAATGAGATTGCTCAATAGGTCATATCTTATTTGTAAGGCATAGCTCCCACAAGCCATTTCTTTATTCAGTAACTCTGTGCTACACACATGCAGTCAAGAACTTTAAATTCTAAACTCTAGCAAAAGGTAGAGCCTTTTGCTGGGCAACGTGAGGCATCTTCATCATATCATAGGACCACAACCAGTGGAGCCTTTTTCCCGTAAGTGACCAAAGCTGGGTAACCTGGAAGCTTTTCTTTCCTTTCCTTTCCCTAGCATATTCAAAATAGGTCAAAGACAGACGAGTCTCTTGAATCCTGTTATGGAGCCCAACCTTCCCTAAAGGAAAAAGCCCAGAAGTGCCAAGAGAAAGTTCAGTGGGAATTGAGGTGGCCTCCATGTGCCTCTGGGGCTTGGGCTTCAGTGAGTGATCCTACAAAGCTCCACCTCACTCTCTGTGCTGGTGAATTCTATGTGTCAACTTGACTGAACTATGGGATGCCAGATAGCTGGTAACACGTTATTTCTGGGTGCGTCTGTGAGGTTGTTTCTAGAAGAGATGATCAGCAGACTTCATAAAGAAGACCCACCCTTCCCAATGTGGAAGGGCACCATCTAATCCACTGAGGGTCTGGATAGAATGAAAAAGGGGAGGAAGGGCACTTTACTCTTCCCACCTGAGCTGGGACATTCCTCTCCTGTCCTTGGACATCAGCTCCCCTGTCTCAGCCCTTTGGACTGAAACTGAAACTTACACTGCAGACATGAGCCAATTCTTCTAAGTTGATGAGACAGAGAAAGAGAGAGAGAGAGAGGATAGATAGATCTTGTTCAAAAGGAAAACCCAGAGTAATGCACGCTCCCACCCTACTCTGCTTCCACCATGACATTCAGTAGGTGCATCAGACCACGTCTCACTGTTTCCTGTACACTCTGTTCACATTGGGAATTCTGTGACTTACTGCTTTATTTGGAAAGCCCTTCCTTATTTTTTGTCAGACAAATTCCTATGCCATACCAAGGTCAAATTTAAATATCAATTCATATCCCAACAACCTTTTCTGTGCAACATTTTGTTGTTCCCCTGTGAGTGTTCTCCAGACATACTTTATCTTGGTGTGTGGTGTGTACTGGAAGCGGTACGACCATGCTTTATCTTTTTGTCACATGTGGAGCTCTGGGAAGGCAGGAAGTAGACACAATGTTTTTCTCTACTCCAAGAACCCTCACATCATGACTTGTGGTTGCTTTCAGGGCAATCTGGATCTTGGTGAGTGTTAAAGAGGTCTCCACAGTTGGAAAGAGCTTGGTAAACAGCATGTCCAGCAGCAGGAGGAGCTTGAGCAAAGCCTAAAGGAGCTGGGAAAAATACTGGCTAGTTGGTGGAAGGATGGAAATGGAGAACTGATGGAATAGGAGGCATATATAGAAGAGAAACGTTGGCAGCAACAAAGCCAGCAAGCTAGCGTGCTGCTCTGTGTGCTGGCACTTCCACCACTCAGCACAGGCTGACCAGCACGGATCATGTGGACAGGTTCCCTGCCCCCGGCCTCCTATTGTTCTGCTACTGGGAAGCAGTGACGGGAGATGGGTTTGGGAGACGGGAAGGCCATCCACAGGCCTTCTATATCCCTCCGTCAAAGATCACCCTGACTACTGACCCTCTCCACACAGCCCTCTCTTTCTGGTGGGTGCCACAGCCTCTTCCCCTTATCCCTTCAGGCCTAAAAGTGTTAACAGTGCCTTCCTAAGGTCTTCCTTCTGGCCTAAGAGTGTTAACAGCCCCAGGGTTCTGACTGTCTCTTACAATTTTCCTATACCTTGGCTGTACCTTTGTAAAAATCCACTTTATTAAACTCTGCTCAAATCACCCAATGTAAGGATGCCATCTTTACCCTGTAGGATCCTTGACTATTACATGTAGGTTGTGCAATACACCGTCGTGAAACAGTTTGTACTTTATCCTGAAGATGAAGAGCAGACAGGGAACCAAAAGGAAGACCTCCTAAAAGGCCAGCTCAAAGAACCACTGATGGTTATAGATGGTAGCAAACTTGAGCTTGTGTCTTTCTCCTCCAGGGGACAGCCCTCCTAGGCAGGGAATAGGCTGGGAAGAAGAATCAGGATTCCCTGAAACAAATCCACCTGCAGGCTCTCCTCCATCCTTGCTTAGTCTCCAGCCCTGCTCTCACTGGCTAGTGAGTGTCATCCCACACTCTGGGACACACTGGATGAAGAAATGGGGCTTCATCCAGTCCCTGGACAAGTTAGGCCACCCTGGCCGTTGTCCAAACCAGACACTTTTTTTTTGTGTTGGCAATTACACTGATTAAACTGATTGTTACACTGATTGTTGTCCAAACCTGGCATTTTTTGCAATTACACTGATGAAACAAGGACTTAGTCAGGCAAACTGGGAAGAACGGTATAGATTAGCCACATGGTGCCACATTAGAAAAGAGGCTGGAAATACCTCGCTCATCCCATGCCCAAGGCCTGGCGCGGCTATGATGGATGCAGTGGACTCGGGAAGCGAGCGTGTGTGTCACTCATGGCTTCATCTCCAGGGCTAGTTCCACCTCCAATCCTTTGTCAAGACACACTTTAACCATCAAACCCCAGCACCCAGCCTGGAGCCTGCCTCTAGCACACTTCTATCTCTCTAACGCACCATCCATACTTAGAATCTGGACATGATCTGAAGGGGAAAAAAAAAATCACAGCTTAGATTTAGTTAGAAACCAAAACCATGCCCCCGACCACATGCAGCTACGTTTCCTTTCCAGTCAGCGTGTGTGAAGCCTGGCACCCATGCGTGCAAACTGGGCAGCATGCAGACTGCCTGTCCACCTGGTCTTTGCCCCAGGGAAGATATACACTTACGATGTACATATATGGCCATGTATGGTGGGAGGGTGCAGCTGGAAAGAAGGAATCTGGTTCACAGCCAAAGAAGAGAGAGTCTCTGCTGCCTCCAATCCCCATGGTACACAAGAAGAAAGGTCAGATACAGCTAGAACTCCAGAGGGACAGAAGGGACACCTGGGCTCGAGGTGGGCCTTGTCTGTTCTCTCACTAAGTGACCTTGGCTCCATATCCTCTCACCTTTGGTGGTGACACAGTGCCCACATGACTGCCCGGGGTCTAGGTGAGAGTGAGGCACAGCAGGTGGGTGGACTGGCATCCTCCAAGGAGAGAGGTTGCTGGCTTCTGAGCTCCGTTTCTACCATCTACGGAGGTGAGACCCAGTCGGGACGGGAGAGCAGGACCGACGTGCAGATGCACAGTGCAGTGGCGAGAGGCTCATCCTCCTATGTCCCTGCCCTGTAGAACCCACAGAAGCCTCTCCTCTCTCCAGTGGCCTGTGAGGATGAGAGGAAGGGGTCCCCAGGGTCTGGAAAGACAACACTCCCAAAAACAAGAAAATGTGAGTAATTAAGTGCAGAAGAGGTAACTGGATCTCTCCAGATAGTGACCTAGGTGATGTGGCACCTTAGGGAACAGGATGCATCCCCCAGAAAAGTGAAAGCTCCCAGTGGGAGGTCACTACCTTTGCTGGGGCCTGTTGTTATTCCGGAGCCCTCCCTCACCTCAGTGGGGGGGGGTGGGGTGCTCATCATTTGCATACCCACTGCACTGTCTCTCTCTCCCTGTGCAGGGCTAAGCCAGCAGTCAGCCTTCCATCATTTCTGTGTGCTCCCCGTGTTCTGTGTGCTTCTGCTTCTGACAGTCCAGCCTGAGACTGTTTGTACCCCACCACCACAGACAGCCACCAGTGCCTGGGGTTTGTGTCCCCCAGAGCGGCCCCTAGCAGTAGCCTGTGTGGGAGTTACAAAAGGGCCTGGTCACCCTGGTGGGTCTCTGCCTAAAATTGAGCCTCCACTTGGCTTCTTGCCCTGTCCTGCTTGGCTTCCCCGACACCTCCTGCCTTTTCTCCTAGGTCCACTTCCCTAATAAGTCATGACCACACAAATCCTTATCCCAGAGTCTGCCTCTAGCAAACTGGAACAAAGACCATCCTATGTGCAAATCTCACAAACGCTCTGTGATTAGAAGGAACTCTTCTGGAGAGGGAGTGTGAGCTATTTGGGAGTCTGCAAGGAAAGGAAGGTGCTAGAAAGATGCAGGGTGGTCCGTAGTCAGGCACTGGGAACAGGCAACAGCAGGTGACCCCTGCCTGTGGGAGAGAGGACACGGGGCAGGGCAGAGCCTGCAGCCGGAAGCCGGGAGTGGGGGCCCTTCTGGCCCTGGACTAAGAGGCCTCGGAGGCTCAAGAACATTTCTGTCTGCTGGGTCACGGACACAGGAGTGAGGGGACACAATCCAGCCAGGCTTAGGAACTAATGAGGGACATTCTTTGAGGGGTTGAGGATTTGGGGAGTTCAGTGGGTGGAGAGGAGATGTGGACAGGAAACTAATAAAAGATATAATCAAATAATAAAAATACAACCACTACGGAAAACAGTGTGGAGATTCCATAAAGAACTAAAAGTAGGGCCGGGCGTGGTGGCTCACGCCTATAATCCCAGCACTTTGGGAGGCAGAGGCAGGTGGATCACGAGGTCAAGAGGCCGAGACCATCCTGGTCAACATGGTGAAACCCCGTCTCTACTAAAAATACAAAAGTTAGCTGGGCATGGTGGCAGGAGCCTGTAGTCTCAGCTACTTGGGAGGCTGAGGCAGGAGAATTGCTTGAACCCAGGAGATGGAGGTTGCGGTGAGCTGAGGTCGTGCCATTGCACTCCAGCCTGGGTAACAAGAGCGAAACTTCGTCTCAAAAAAAAATAAATAAATAAAAGTAGGTCTACTGTTCGATCCAGCAATCCCACTACTAGATATCTACCCAGAAGAAAAGAAGTCATGATATAATACGAAAAACATACTTGCACACACATGTTTATAGCAGCACAATTTGTAATTACAAAAATATGGAACCAGCTCAAACACCTGCCAATCAACGAGTGGATAAAGAAAATATCACATACGTGCATATATATATACACATATATATATAAACATATACACCCACACACATATATATACATACACACACCATGGAATACTACTCAGCCATAAAAAGGAACAAACTAATGGCATCTGCAGCAACCTGGATGGAACTGGAGACTGTTATTTTAAGTGAAGAAACTCGGGAATGAAAAATCAAATGTCATATGTTCTCACTCAAATATCGGAGCTAAGCTGTGAGGACTGAAAGGCATCGAATGATACATTGGACTTTGGGGCCTCTGGGAAAAAGGGTGGGAGGTGGCAAGCGATAAAAGACTACACCTTGGGTACACCGTGCACTGCTCAGGTGAAGGATACACCAAAATCTCAGAAATCACCACTAAAGAACACATTCATGCAACCAAACACCACCTGGTCCCCACAAACCTATTGAAATTAAAAAAAAAATTAAAATCCAACCAATCAAACAAAAAATCAGCTGAATAAACAGAGAAACGGTGAGGTGTTCTCCCTAAAAAGAAAAGGGCGTCTAAAGATAGGGGTGTGGAGTAGGCATGGTGGCTCATGCCTGTAATCCCAGCATTTGGAGAGGCCAGGGTGGGAGGACCGCTTGAGCCTAGGAGTTCAAGACCAGCCAGGGCAACATGGTGAGACACTGTCTACAAAAAAAAAAAAAAAAAAAAAAATGGCGGGCATGGTGGCGTGTGCCTATTGTCCCACTTACAGAGTGAGACCCTGTTAAAATAAATGAATAGGTTAATTAATTCATTAAACAAAGAAAGAATAAATATTTGGGTGTGGCTTTGGAGTATATGTTTAAAGGTTGGATATGACAGTAGCAGAGAGAGAATACCGAGGAAGATTAGAGACAGCCGAAGCTGCCCGGGAATGCCAAGCTGGGGAGTACGCTCCTATCAGCAGCAAAGCAGGTGAGCAGAGTGAAATGGCAGGAGGAAAATCATATCTGGAAGCAACACAGAAGCAAGTCAGGGTGAAAAGATAATGGGGGCAGGGAAGCTCTTCAGCGACAGAAACAGAAGCACTGAAATGTCCCTTTCCTGGGAGTGGCCCTTCCAAAATACATTA
Source organism: Cacajao melanocephalus (assembly GCA_963573385.1). Lineage (NCBI taxonomy): Eukaryota > Metazoa > Chordata > Mammalia > Primates > Pitheciidae > Cacajao > Cacajao melanocephalus. The sequence continues at coordinate 69,122 of CAUYLG010024040.1, forward strand.
GGCCTTGTTCTCACCATCAGACATTCAAGCAGATATGCTCTTAAGGTGCTGGAATCTACCTAAACAGGGCTGGGGCAGGGAGGGCTGTGTGTCAGGGGTCTTTGTGGCCCATTCTTTAGGCCCCCTGGGTAACCTTTCCACTCACAGCCATCCCCCAGCCTGTGCTTCTAACATGCCCATTAGAATAGGATTATACGCCCATTCATTGAGAACCTACGATGTGCCATGTATTGTGTTAGGCTCTTAAGGAATTCAATGCAGAGGCAAACAAAGCAGACAGACTCATGCAGAGAGAGAAACAGACAGGATTATAATGCGGAAGTGTGATGTTTCTTATGATAGGAAACTATGGGTGTTGTGCAGAAAGTAGACACGTGCTGAGGAACTCAGCTTAGTCTGATGGGTCAGGGAAGGATTTGTAGAAGTGATATATCTGCTGAGAACTTTATAAATGAGTATAAATATGGTGCTGGGAGAGATATGGGAGATCATCTATCACCAAGGAGCCTACAGAGGTTAAGTCTGTGTAGCTTTTTCTTTCACAAGCCTAAGGCTATTTAGCTACTTACTTCAAGAAAGATTTTGGATGACAGTGGGCATCTCCTGATTCTTTGACTCAAAATTAGTAATAGTCTTTTCTGGGGTGAGTAAGATTTTGCAATGAACATTTTGAAAGCTTAACAATGCACTGGGTGTTACTCATATTTTAAGAAGATTTCTGCCATCTGGAAGCTGCCATGCATTCGTATATTTTATCTATGCTCACCTCAGCTTGCTTGTTCACATTTGAGAGACACAGCAACCATGCCTAGTAGCTTGATTTCCATGGAGTCCAGTGGGGTGCATCTCTCATTATCCATTGTGTTGCAAGGAGCCTGGGTTCCTGGTCTTTCTTTGACTAGGTTTTCATATGTGTCAACGGGGAAAATGGCCTGCCTCACCCTGTTCTTGTTGTAATGAGGGTCAATGTAAGCACTGAGGGCAAGAGTATTAAGGACTCTGCAGGAGCACGAAGCTGTTAACGTTTACAAACCTTCTGGGTGCAGATGCCGTTGTCCCCTCTCTTCCCTGTTATTTTCGAAGTAACCAAATGCATGCCTACATCACCATGCTCAATATTATACATTTATTTATTGAGCTTATATTATGCCTGCGAAGATGCAGTGTTCACTCTTCAGAACAAAACATATTCCTTACTCTATATTTTAGGAGCTTATGATACAAAGGAGATAACAGCTACTTAAATGAAATAAAGCAGGGGGCCTGCACAGGCAATTGAATCATGAACACTGGATGGATACAGAAAGAAACGGACCCAATTTTAACTCTCAGAGTACAACGACCAAGTCTGAACCAAAAGAAGGCAGGCTTTAGGAAAGGGCTGTTTTCCTTTGCTCTGCTGGAGTTACCATCCTGGTGGAAGGAGCTGGCAGGATCCTGACAGGGTTGGGGGCACAGATGGGAGTGGGGCGGTGGTCGCATAGGTATAAAATTTCAGGCAGAAGAATATGTCCTCAGGGACCTGAGCTGCATCAGCTGTTTATTCCAAAGTACTTTTCTTCAACCAACATTGGGCAAATAATTATCCAAGTCCTTTACCGAAACTCGTGGTGCCTTTGATGATGTTCTCTATTAACTGCCCTCTGTAGGAAGGGATTCTAGCCAGGCTGTAGAGGAGCTAGTTCTTTCCCTGCTGCATTCTAATTTTGAACCTCCAACCACAAGCTCAAATCATTTCGTAATCTCAGATGGACCATCTTCTAAACACCGGGCAGTGGGGATGGGGCCTCTTCCACCCGATCTTTTGGTTCCACATGCAACCCTCTTCAGTCCCCTGATCCTTTTTGCTGGAGGGAACTTTCTAATGAATCTGTTTGAGAATCACTTGTTCAAGAGCCTTCAGTGGTTCCCACTGCCTTCAGGTTATGAAGCTCAACGAGTTCAGAAGAACATGCCAGGAACTTGAGGTCTGGGATCCAGCAGCTTCCTCAGTGTGGCATGCTCTCCCATGCCCCAACCCATTTCCTATGCTACCCTTCTATCTACAGCAACCCTCCCCACTCGCTCGCCCACACACTCCTTCCTTCACAAGGCTCCCTCTGACCCAACAAGGCTGCATTTTCCTAGGGTTCCCCCATAACCGTTGCCAGCACATATGACCATTCTGAACGCAGGACCTGTGTATGTTCTTTCTTTTCTTAATCCTCTGGCAACCTATTGTGCCTTCCATGGTACCTAGTTCATGACAACAGGCAATCTATCAGTTGCTTGAAGTGAGGGCACACCGTAGCAGGCATCTGTCCTAAACCAGGTGTCTCTGAGACAATAGCTGGCCTCGCACACAGCCCCAACCCTGGCACCTCTCCAGCTGTTCTCCATGGTTACTCACGCGGGGCTGCCAGAAGCCTAACAGGCCTGCATCTACAGCACGTGTGAGCTACGCCACTAGAAGTCACAAAGCCACATTTTGTGCTCCACAAAAGCATGCAAAATGAGAAGGAAGAATGCAGCAGACATTTCATGACAATGTTTTTGTTAATTAACCAGAAAAATAATAGCTCAAACTCTCCTTGTACATGAGAGCATGCAAAGCCCTTTCAGATATAAAATTCATATCTCACAGCATCACCATAACAAAGTTGGAGGCAGATGCACATCTCAAATCCCAGATCTGAGGCTATGAAATAGGTGATCGTGGGCAAGTCACTTCATCACCCTGGGCCTCGGTTTCGTCTTCTGTACAGGACAATGGTAACATCTATGGGGCCTCAACCATGTAGTTGTCTCCGTGAGAGAGCTCCCGTCTCGCTCTGTGGGAGTCCATGAAGAGCCTGCTGGCGGCTTAGGTCTGCTGCCTACAACTCCATCAATCTTCCCTATTCTCTGAGGGCAGGGTTGTTTGAAACCCTTAGCTGGTCTACATTTGCCACGCTGAATGGAGAGAGGAAAGGTCTAGGTGGTTAGACTAGAAACTGATGTAAAACTGTGAAGGCAGAGATGGCAATTACTAAAATACAATACAAGCAAACATGCCTTCACTTCCTATGCAAATTCTTGAGAGAAAGGAGGGTATAAGTGCAAAAGAGCATGCTGTATTTCACCTCAGCAGAACACAGAAGAACCAGATAGTATTAATTAGAACTTAAATGCATGGAGTAAAATTAGCAACATGATTGCTCCTCTCATTGTCATTATCATGGGATTTTTTTTTTTTTTAAAAAGGAAGAGAACTGAAAATGTGGTATCTTCCTTTTCTTTTTTCCCACTTGGAGTCACATTTCACAGTTCTTAATCTTGTGACTTTTTCTTAGTGATATGGTATTTCCTTGCATCTCCCTAATAAAGCTTAACCAACTCTCATTTTTGAGATTTCACTTTCTTTTTCCCCATCCTACTAATCAACTGATTTCTAGATGCAAGTGGTTTCATCTGTCAAGATGATTTCCTATTACTGGTCACCTCTGGGGATATCAGTCTAGGTTCCTTTCTCCTTCTGAGAATATTTACTGTGAAAACAAATCTCCTACTCCCACAGCCCTAACAGACTCTGGAATTGGATTCTTCTAATTAAGAATAGGATACATTTACATGTTAGCTTCATCCAAACCTGTTAAGAATGTTCAATGATCAGCAGAACATCCAGAGAGAACGAGGAAGGCTATGCAGTCATTGGCAGGAGTTGAGGCTGTTCTTCCTAAAAAGCCTGACCAAAACTGCACCAGAAAACTCAAAAAAATGGAGGTAGGCGAAGATGAAAAAAGGGAACCGAATTGAGGAAATAGTGGGAGAAAACAGACAGAACGGTTTTGGCAAAGCTTAGAACGTTGAGGCTGTATCCGTTTGGCAACTCCAGTACTGTATGCTCTTTTTGTCTTTGTAATATAGTCCTAGAGCCCCAATTTAAAATGACTTGTGTTGGGGGACGACTACTCTATGTGTGCATTGAAGAAAAATCATAACAGCAAAAATGAGTTTTCATTTCCTAAGAATTCTTTCATGACTTTGAGGTAGAGCCCTCAGGAAGCTGTAGATTAACCGAAGCTGACCTTCCTTCGAGGTAGGCATGAAAAACTCACCTGAGGTCTGTCTTTAGGAATTCTGTCTTAAAATACACTTCTCCTGTCTTCAAAGCAAGAATGGAAACTCAGAGGGCGTAAGCTACTGGGTCAAGTTACCCAGAGTTCTGATACATCGGCTCATTGGGAATAGCAACACCTCAACTCGGGCTGCTTGAATCTGTTTGCTTCCCTTTGTTACCTTACTGATGATAATGCCAGACACTCTGAATCAATATACGTGTGAGATGCAGAAAAACCATCCCCTAAGTTGGTTCTAAGTCATCACTTAGAGATTCAATGGTAACAATACTTATACAGCTGTAGGCACTATACATACAACATTGTTCTTCCAGAAACGCAAATAGTTTTGGATACCAAGTCCCTGTGTACAGCAACCTCAAAATTCCTCTTCTAGAATATGTGACCAATAAATCCTATCCCTTCCACCCTACCAACACATACACACACACACACACACACACACACACACACACACGCACTTCTTTTGCAAACCGTAATTTTCCAGGAGCACTTTCTGAAGAGAATTCTTCACTCAATAACCTGCTGGGACTAGTAACACCAACCCATTCCAAAGAAAAACTCCCACACTCTCCATAGTGATTTCTGGCCTTATCAGCCTCTTGTACCTGTGTGATCTCCTGGCAAGTTAAGTTAGTTTGGTGAACTCCTACACCCACAACTACAACCCACGGGAAGATCCTTTGAGGCTCCTCTTTCTGCATGAAGGAGATATACATCTGGACAGCCTGGGACCAGTCCGCAATGATCTGAGGATGGTCCCTGCAGAGCCAGCACCTGATGCCGTGCTCTCTACAGTCCCTGGGCAGCTTCCAAATTCTACAGCTGAGAGAGTAAGCAGGACGAGCAACAGTTGAGATGTAACATTTTGTATGCATATTCAAAAGACATTCATTATCTGTAGGACATTGTTTAGAAATTGCTCTCCTATTTAATTTGTAATAAATGATTAGTAAACTTGTTTATCGATGTAAAAAAAAAACCACTTGCAGAACAACTTTAATTGGATTCACATACTTTAGTGTCTGGCAGAGCTGAGAAGCCACCCATCCTATACCACTTGCCATGTGCTTCTCCTCTCCAGGGCCCCAGCCGTTTACTCTCAGACGTCATCTACAACCCCAGATAACCTTCGGCCAAATGCAAACTGACGGTCATGGGGAAAAGTAGAGGAACTATGGATGAGAGTGCCCGAATATGAGAACATCCTTTGTTCACAAAAGCCGGAAGAGTGTAATTCTTTCAGGGGGTCAACCCTCAGTCCAGCATCCCACTTGGTTCAGCCCCTTGGATGGGGAAGGGTGGATCTAAGACCAGAGCTTGGCTCTCGGGCTTGCAGACTATAAAGTTAGACATCACTACGTCTGCCAGCTTGACATTCTTTCTCCTATTAATAGCAACTTCTTCCATTTGCTCGCCCCAGAAAACAAAATGAATGAGGCTTGGCTGTGAATGTAGGAGAGAATAAAACCCAGGATGGCAATAAATCGGAGTGCAGAGTGGCAGACACTGTAATCTGCCGGAATGCCGCTCTGGCTCAAGGAAAAGAACCTCTTTGGGGAACCAGTGAAGGGAATCAATGCCCATAAAAGCATCCAAGGCAGCAAGCCACAGCAGAAAAGATAGATACTGTTAACCAGCATATGCAGCAGATTTCTGGTTGTAAAACAAAATAGAAAGTCATTAAAAAGGTGGGCAAAGGGCATGATCGTGTGATGTAGATGTCACAGGGGACATGTATTATAGGGGGCTCAGGACTTCCCATCCGTCAGAAGGTCAGCATCGCCAAGACTGCCTGGAATGCCATACTACAGATCCCTCTCTATGCGCTCACCGCAGCAAGGTGAGAGATGGGTTCGTATTTATTGCCACTTATGTAATAGGTCTATTTGGAAACACATTCTGACTCGCTTATCAGGATATTAATACATCACAGCATATTGAGCTGTATTCATTTTGGGTTCGGGTTGCTTTAACCAAAGACTTTCCTGGGAAGCCTGCCAGGGTATGTTTTTCTGGAATAAGCTCCCTTTTCCACCTCATTCACCACCTTTTGATCCACCAGAGGGCAGAGTCAACCCATAAGACTCAGGCGCAGGGACTTTGGGGGGCAGTTTGAAATAGGAGTAGTTCTGGGAGAAGGGACCAGAAAAGCGAAGGCTGAATAAGTTCTTCCTCCTGGAAGCTGGAGATAGGGATCGTTTCTGGAACTCTCAGGACAAAAGACTGACAGTAAGGCCCAAAAGAAGCAAGTTAAAACGTTCTTAATGTGCGGTGCCTCAGTTTCGCAATATGTGAAAGGAGCAGATGCTTGAATCATTTCAACTCACCCTGTAAATTTAACCACGCTTTGCAGGTCACAGAAAGTGCCTCTTACTTCAAAGGAGGGGCAGCTGGTGGAAAGACAGGCTGCAAGGTCGCAGCCAGCACAAATCAGAAAAAGGCATGTTCTGGAGGCTCCTTCCCTCCTCCTCACTTCCCTCTTCCTTCGCCTCCTCTAGGGCTCTTTCTCCTTCTGCATTTCCATTCTTGCCCTTCTTTCTCCTTTTCTTTCGTATGCTAGTTTGGCTACCCTCTCCAGCTCCTCTCCTCTTGGGAGAAATAAAAGTAAAACCAAAAACAAGTCCTAGGGGAGAAATGACAGCAGCTGCTTCCTCCCTCTCCTCCTGTCCCCGCCATGGGAGGTGGCTGCGAAGTCCTGGCACACCGCCAGCTATGGTGAGAGCTTTGATTTCCAATCTGATCGCCTCATTTTGTCAGCCTCTGCATAACACAAACAGCTCAGCCCCCATTTATCACAGAAAAGAAGGGGGTGATGGAAGGGAAAAAAAGTAGAAGGAACACCTTCCTCTCCCATAATAAATAACTGGCACAGGCATCTCCTGTCACCCTCAGCATTGTCCGTGGTGTGTATCTCCCTACCTTGCCATTAAGAAGTAACTCACCACAGCTGGGCTGGAGAGAAACGGTATCTCCCTGCTATTGTTCAGTGTTCTTGTGCTGACAATTTTAATCCATCAGACTTTTCTTCTGCAAAGAATTGATGGACTCAGGATCCTCTGGCTCGTAGCTGTTTGTATTTCTGCACTCGTTCACACACCCAGGTGCCCAGACCCTCGCGCCCACTCTGTCTCCCGTTCCCACATCTCACAAGGGTGCCTGGGGATCCAAGGTGCTTATGGAAAACCGAGGCTGCACCTTTCCCGGGCTGTGTCTTTTCGTCTTCCCACACATACCCCTTGCCCGGGACCCCTGCTGATCTCTCACACACACAATGGACACACACACCACACACCACAGCACACACCCCACTACACACACACACCACACACCACACACATCACACAGCACACACACAAAAACAACACACACGTACCACATACCACACACCACACGTGCACACACCATACACACACCACGTATCACAACACAGGTCACACATTACACATGCACACACACCCCACATATTACACCACGCACCACACCCCCCACCACATACACCCCACACACACCACACAGCACACACACGAAAACAACACACACGCACCACATACCACATAACACACATGTGCACACACGATACACCACATACTACAGCACAGACCACACATTACATATGCACACACACCATACACACAACATACTACAGTACACACCATGCATGCCACTGCACACACACACCATACAGCACACAGCACACACACAAAAACAACACACACGCACCACATACCACACATCACACATGTGCACACACCACATATCACAACACAGACCACACACTACACATGCACATATACCATACACACAGCATATTACAGCACACACCATATACCCCACTGTGCACACACCACACACCACACACAGCACACACACAAAAACAACACACATGCACCACATACCACACACCACACATGTGCACACAACATACACATAGCACATACCACAACACAGGCCACACACTACACATGCATACACACCATACACACAACATACTACAGCACACACTATACACCCCACCACACACACACCACATAGCACACACACAATAACAACACACACATACTACATACTACACACCACATGTGTGCACACACCATACCCACACCACATACCACAACGCAGACCACAAACTACACATGTACACACTACAGATAATAAACAACACACACACAAACAAACCACATGCATCATACACACATACATCATACATGCCATACAACACCCATCATATACAACACACATGCCATAAACTCACACAACATACAACACCACGCAACACACACCCCACCACACACATCACACACACAACACATGCACCACATACCACACTACACAACACACACCCCCACACCCCCATCACACACGCAACACACACACACCACATACCACACAACACACACTCCTCCACACATACACCACACATACTACACACCACACACACAACACACATCCCACCATACACACTACACACACCACACCACACAGAGCACATACCACAACACACATCACACACCCCACCACACACACAGCACACACTCACCATACACCACATACCACACAATGCACATACTCTGCACATACCACACCACACACCACACACAAAACAAACACACACTGCGTACCACACACCACACAACACACACACATCCCTCATACCACACCAGAGACACACATAACACACACACACCACACACAACATGCCACTACACAAACCCCACCACACACCACACATCACACGCACCACATACCACACCACACAACATACACCACATGCCCTACCACACACACACACCACACACCACACACACCACACACCACACACCACACACACTACATACCACATCACATAACACATACACCACATACCCCACCACACACTACACACCACACCCACACCATGTATCACACACACACACACACACACACACTTAAGCACGTTATTTTATTTATCTTCTACTTTACATTCTATAGGAGGGTTTGACAACGTCTAACTCACTCGATACCATGAAAAATATCCTTTCCTGATTCGCTCAGTCAGTGGCCCATCTTTGTTCGCACTGTAAGCCCATCAGTGTGCTAGGGACGGGGTGTGGCTGATGTGCTGGCAGTGTGGGGAAGGCAGGGTGTGTTTTGGGCAGCCGGTGCCCTGCGGCTGGAGAGGAAAATCATGCCCATTTGTGGAGCCAGCTTTATTTATTTGGAAATGGATGTCATGCTGTCACTCAGGCTGAAGTGCAGTGGCACAATCATCGCCCCCCACAGCCTCCAACCAGCCTCCAGAGTAGCTGAGACAGCAGATGCTAGCCACGGTACCTAGCAGTACAGAAGCTAGGACCAGCAGATCTAGCTATTTTTGTTTGCTTGTTTGTTTTTGTAGAGATGGGGTCTTATTATGTTGCCGAGGCTGACAAATTCAATCTCCTGGCCTCAAGCAATCCTCCTCACTTGGCCTCCCAAAGTGCTGGAATTACATGCATGAGACACCACACTCAGCCATTGTGGAGCTTTATATAGATGCCTGTATTTTATAAATTACCTGCACCCCCCCCCCACACACACGCACAATATTAGAAACAATTTCCACAACTTTTTCCGATGTGCAAAGCTGAGAACCATTATTGTGAGAAGCTGCTGAGTAGGATTTGGGTGGAAATGGGGAACCAGATGGGCAAGAAACCTGGACAGGTTAAGAGAAGTATTTTCATGAAGGGCCTTTTAGTTTCCCTAAGGAATCCAAGGTGTAGGCACCAAGAGCTTCCAACAGGGCCGCACTGTGCTGGAATTTGTGTTTGGGAGCCTGCCTCTCCCTGCAGAGCCAGAGCACTCATGAAACCACCAGGGCCCAGCCCAGCCAGGGCTGCCGAGGTGTCAGGGAGGGCGGGGCCCCAGGGGCAGGGGAGGAAGGGATGGAGATTGGAGACACCAGGAAGTAGAACCCAAGCCTGGATTGAAGATCTGGGGAATGGAGGGGCAATAGCGGAAAGGAAGAGGCATAGCACAGTAATGACCCTGACTAACATTTATTGATCACTAGTGTGTACCGGGCACGATGCAAAGCACTTTACTCACATTATGTTACGTGAGCCACACAGCCACTCTGTGTCACAGTTAACAAAAATATCTCCACTTTACGTCCAAGGAAACTGAAGCCTAAGACACCGCCTCGGGTCCCGTAGCTACTCAATTACAGAGCAGGCACTGAGTTCTGGTGACCATCTCCAGGAGACCCATACTCTACAGCAAGGTATGACTCTGCCTCCTGGTTTCCGTCCTGAGAAAGTGGATGGGATTGGTGCAGAGTCCTAAGGATTGGAATCTCAGGGAAGGCTGTGCACACGTAGGAACCTAACTCTTGGTCAGGAACTGACACATGTGGTTCTCTAATGGACTGTGCTGGGCTCGTCTTGTTTGCCCACCCAGGCTTGAGCACACGGTCCCTTCTGCTGTGTCTCAGAGGTAGCTATTGACAGCTGGTCTCATGGCAGGTACTCAGGCACCTGTTGACTGGCTCATCAAATGTGCATAGAGCACTGCCTATGGGAAGGACATGTGACAGGAGAGTTCCCTACCTCTCACAGAAAAAAGAGTGGCCATAGGCCCATCCACATCACTACCCTTGGCTTCCTCATACTCAAAGCTTGGATCGGCTTCCTCTGTTGCTCTATGCAATGTACCACACAGACATCCCATTACTGACACTGTTAGTAATTGCTGGTCTCATAGTGAGGCTTCCGGAGGCATGGTTGGGTTTAGAAACGATAGTAGATTTCTCTCCATGAATACCTTTCTGAGGAAAGCACACAGGTTTACCTCTCCCTTCACCTATGAGAGAGCCTTTCTTCTAACTACCCCTTCTCCCCACACTGCCCCCTGTGCCCTTCCAGTCCCTTCTCTGTCCTTGCTATGGACAGTGCGTTTTACATGAAGCTGTAAAATTTGATGACAGATTTCCTTGTCAATGTGGCCCTCATGCTGATCCCTCAGTGATATACAGTCCTGACCCTCCAGCAGCTGAGCAGCCTCATTGCAGATGAGAGAAAAGAGACAGAGAGAAGCAAAAGGGGAGTGAGACCCAGAGAGGCAAGGCTGACAGTGACGCATAGAAGAGAAGAGAGGAAAAATGTGCGAGGAGGAGGCCAGCCAGGGGAGCATAAGGAATACATTCAAGGCGGGGAGGAAGGAGAACTGCCAGAGGCCATGTTTTCCATCGCTCTTGTTCTTTTTGTTTCCAGTTAGATGAATGAGTGAATCTGTGTGTGAGTATGTGTGTGTTGTGTGTGTATGTACCTGTGTGTGACAAGGCAACAGGAATCTAATTCTGGGCACCATCGTGACAAGCTCCAAACCCAGAAAAATTCCGAACAGGGCAAAATTAAGTATCTTTAAAGAAACCAACTAAGGAGCTCATGAGATTTGGGGGGTGAGGGGTTAATCCCTGGCCGGGAGGTTTCCCAGCTGCAGCTGATGTGGAAAGCTCTCCCTTTGCTCAGGACAACTCTGGGGATCTGAGGCACCCCTTTCTGAGGTGGCACTGCTGTTTATTTGTCCTCAGATGATCAGAGCAATGGCACCACTTTTATCAGACAAGTGTCAGCTCATTTACAGAAGGGACCTTCTTTTCCTCCCGCGAGGCAGATGAGGCACGTCTTCAGGCATCTTTAAAAAACTCACAAAGTCTGACAGTAGGCGGAGCCCCAGTTTATGTTATAAATATTCGCTCCCATGAAAGCCTCCTGGATTTGATTTTAACAGCCCCAGGGGAGGTTGTTTTGGTGACTACAGAGTTGCTGAAATAAAACCAGTTGGAAAAGAATCTTACAGAGCACCATAGTGGGGAAAACCCACATCTACCCCTCCAGGTGTCCTATCCAGGGGCCTCCCTTGTTGTTTATCTATCTCACTTCTGTTCCAGTGTCAGGCAGGGATCACGTTGGCCGGGTCCCAGTGCCCCAGCCCTACATCTCCCCAAAGAGAAGGCCTGTCTGTTCTGAGCAAGGGCCCATACCAAGTGCACAGATCCTAGCACAATGCCACGCTACAGCTTACACGTGATTCAGCGCCTACAGCACTTTGCCTACATTTCAAACTAATAGGCAGTTTAGGTGTTCTCCTTTCAGTTTCATGTGTAGAGGTGGAGGCTGCAATGAATGCCAGCCCATGGTGTCTAGGTGATTAGATCTGTCTGCAGAATGCAGGTAATTTGTGTTTCTGCTTTGTGCAATTGGCACTAATGCACATGCATAAAATGGAGCCATCTTCCAAAACACACGTCAAAGAAATATATTTACCAGGCACAAAGGCTGGGAGCAGAAGAATTGAACTCTAATGATAACATGTTTGTAGAAAAGTGATGCACTTAAGTTATTATGTATGAAAACTATTGGCAAAATTGTCCGTCTAGGCTCGTTAGAGAGCGGAGGGATGAATAAGAGGGGTGGGTCTGCCCACTGGAATTGAGGGACACAGAGCTCTGTGAGGACATAGATTACTTGTGGGAAAGGAAAATAAAATGAGAATTAAAGGTTCTGAGGTAGAATTTAAAAGAGAAACAGGAGAGGATTTCATAGGTCAAAGGGAGATTGGCAAGAATAGAGCTGGGAACAGGATCCTATAATGAACCAGCTTTTCACTTGTACTTTCTGTACTTCATAGTCCTTTTGCTTAAATAAATGGAGCTGGGGCATTTTCCATTTGTCCTCATCTCCTGCATTTCATCATGCCTCTGTTGACCCCAGGAGTCTTCTACCAGATTCATATTTTTTTTCAGTATATTCTGTTATACTGTGGTATCTACGGTCACTACAACTTTATGCATTTTGTTTTATATTTCACTTTTATACTTAGACCTTGATGTTGGTTTGCATTTTAAGAGTAGGACATTAACACTCTGACCCTGATTTCATATTCAAAGCAAATGAGGTCCAGGGAAGAAGGGCTTATGGAGGTCACTGCCTGAGACAACTTTAGTGATTAAGATGAATTGCACATCCTCAGGCTCCTGCGGTGAAACCCTCCCTATCTCTAAAATGGGAATAAAACCGCAGGCCCCTTCTACTTTCCTCCTGCGAACATGGCAGACTTTGAGGAGAGTTACGCCAGAGGAGCATATTAAGGTGATCGCTTGACATATTTTGATAGCAGAAAAAGGCATCACAATGATTAATTCAAGATATTAGATCATTGAAAACTTACAATGAGTGTACATGCTCACTCGCTCTCATACACACACACACACACACACACACACACACACACACACACACAGACATACAATACATTTCCATCCCACCTCTTCCAGCAGAGCTCAGCTTGTAGCAGCCCATCATACTCTACCAAGAGGCGCCTTGGGGTTTAGAGTACAAATAAACTGTACAGTAGATTCCACGTCCATGGACAATCTAGAAAAGGACGCTAAGCTCTCTTTTCTTGCTGTTGGCATGCCTGTCTCCAGGGACTCTTGTGGATATGAATGCCTACTAATCCTTGCAGAACCCTAAGCAGGGAGGCAAATACTGTACTCTGCCTACTACCAGATGAAGAAAGAAAGGAGCCAGCAACACAGATGATTTATCCAATGCAGTTTACAGATTTGGTCTTCAAAAGTACCGAGAGGTCCTATTCTTTATATGGACTGATTCAAAATTTAATTCTTGCAGGTAGTCTGGTCCCTCTCACACCCACAGCAAAGACCCTGTTTCTTGTAACCTTGGGGCCATCTTTAGAGTAGGAAATAAATAAAAGCCATTAGCTGGGTCTTAAGGGTCTCAGTCCACTGTTTTCAGGGAGAGCTAAACTCGGTTGGGTAAACTGAGTTTCATCACTCCTCACTCTCATTCTTTTCCCTTTTATCTTCTTCAGATTCCTAAGTCCACGAACCCCTGGGAAGAACATAAACATGCTGGCATTCTCTCAAAAACCTTGGTCCCATATATTGAGAGGCTCCAGAAATACAACATGTACATTTGAAGAAGCCATTAGCTCTGATCAGTTTTAAAGCCAGATCTGCTCAACATGTGCAGAAAGAAAATAGCAACATACACAGGAGGAATCAAAGACAAGAATTTTTTTTTTTAAATCATCAGCTGAGCTGTAGAACCAAGCTGTGACTGGGAGGGAAGGCAAGCAGGGGGCTCAGACTGGGGACCTGATTCGCTTGCGATAGAGAATGCTCAGAATCGCATTCTTCTCAGACTTTGTTAATTTCCCTACTCTCTAGCTCTGATGGGGGCTTTTTCACCAGAGCATATATTCTTTATACAGCGTATTATAAATCCGTATCTCCTCAGGAGTTGATGCACAGGCAGCCATGCCATTGTCATTCTAGCCCTTGACGGGGACTTGGTCTAGACCAGCTGCACTGCTCTGCCGTGTGATCCCTAACCCAGCACTGCCTGTGCATTGCCAGGTGATTGCATTTCATTTAACAGCTCTGCCCTTCTGTAGCCTTGGTGCAGAAGGTCCCCCAGGCCCATCAGATATGGCTCTTTGGTAGAGAGACGTGATGCCACGGGACCAGAGCACTGCCAGCTTATTTCCGTTGTGACTGAAAATCCCATTTCAGCCTAGGATGGCAGAGGCAAACAATTTAATGCATTAACCTGCACTGACTCCTCACCCAGCTGCTTCCCATCCTGATTGAAGGGTAAGAAGGTTAATTATTCCCAGGCTCATCCTCGGACTTCACAGACCATATCATCACGGCTGGCAGGGGTGCCTGGTCTGGCTGAACCCAGGCTGTGCAGGCCGGTAGTGGTAATGGAATTGGCGGCTGTTCCTGCTGCCGCTTCCCCAGCTCCACTCTTTGATATCCGAAGGGTAAGTCATGACGTCAAGCGCACATGTCCCCATTTTCAGATACCAGGAGTATAAGGAGTGGTGGTTTTTCTTACTGCACAGTGTGCTTTGGACAGTCTGCCCAACTGTGGCAGTGCACCCTTCAGCCATTGGTGATCTCAGTAGACACCACTTGCAGGATGAGCACCTTCTCCTTACAAATCCAGTGTGGAGGGAGACAACAGAGCTATAACCCTGGGGAGCTACAGCCTCTAGGAATCAGTTCCAGACACAGTGAGAAGGAGAAGAGACTGGCTGATGCCAATGCGGGGGCACTGCCTGCCCAGGTCCCAGAGCATGAGAGAACATCTTTTCATCTAGTGCAATTGGAGAATGAGACAGAGAAAGAATGAGGCAGGCTAGGGGGAGAGGCGCTTCTACTACAGACTATCTCTACTCCCCCTCCCAGCCCCTTCACCCCCTTGAGGACATCATCCTTAAAATATATTTCATTTCACAGCTGCATTATGGTACCACAAAATCCTGGGAATCCAATTTAAGAACAGATTACCTCCTCACTTACTTCATTTGAAGCAATTACATGTTAATTTTCATTGAAACCAGCCTAATGCATACCAATCTGATGCTGCAATCTCATTTGAATACTTAAGGGAACATCCACAGAGTTTGGGGGCTCCAGAGATTTATATTTAAAGGGCCACTTCATCATTCCTTTTGTTGGTGGGCTCTCGTCTATTTTTGGTCCCCTTTCCATGGCCCTTGAGGACAGAAGTTCTCTCGTGGTGAAACAAGAGCAGATCAGCTTTCTCCAAAACAGCAATACCTGTCCTTGGAGAGGAAGCCCGTGTTCCGAGGTTTCTTTCTTCTCTCTGCCATTTCTGTGGTGTGTGATTGTGATGAAAACACCTCCACCTTGCTTTATCTTCCTTGCAAAGTCAAGATTTATTCTCTGCCGTCTGCACAGGAGATATGCAATGCCAAGTCCCAGCCTTTTGCCAGCCTGAATCTATGCTCAGCCCTCTCAAATTGTTGATTACTATATATTGTATTCCCAACCATTCACCTAAGGAGGAAATAGCTTTCTAGACAAGCCCTGTGCATTGATTGCAGCCACTGGTAATTAATAATACTCAGGGACTTTGGAATCAGCTGGTCTTTTAGTTTTAGAATAGGAAAGTTTAAAAAAAGCTTATCTGCTCAACTTACGCATTGAAAATACTCAAGAAATTCATGTTTGAAGCTACAACTTAATTAGATTGTAAGACTGTAAAGGACCCTGAAACTATTGTGAAGATGCGAAATAAACGTGTTTTATATTATGTTGCAATTAATCTATGATGACATGAAGGCTGGCAGATGGGAGTGACAAGATTGATTTAAATCAAGTTAGTTAGGAGTCATTGGTCCCGAAGCAGCCCACGGTCTTCTTCAGTATTGAATTAGGTACTTGGGGGTATGAGGACAAAGAACCGGACAGATACCTATAACTAACAGCTCAGTATTGCCCTGATGTATGACAGGTGTCTGGGGTAGTTTACATTCTGTACAATGCTCATTTATTCAGCGCCCACAGTGTGCTTGTTCTTCGATTCAGAAATAGAGCAGTAAAGCATTTTTTAAAGTACGAAGGCCCTGTTCTCATGGAACTTACACAAACAAAACCCCAAATAAACAAATAGATCAGACAGTAAATCCAATGCAGACCGATAAATTCCTGTGAGGACAACAGGCAGTACGGGTAGGGGAACTATTTTATTATTGGTGCATCGCATCGGCCAGGCAGATTTGAGCCTGGGAAGAAGCAAAGGGCCTGGTTGGTCTACTTCTTTAGCGTTGATTACATTAATGAAATTAATGCTTTATATATCAGAATATTTCAAAGCCCTTTGTCAAATCACAGCCCTTCACTTCTGAGAGTAATGACTTGTCACTCCTTCCACCAGTAAAAGCTTAGCTTGGAAGAGCCCAAGTATTGTCCATTATATGACCAGGAAGCCAAGCAAGGTGGGACAGAGACCAGGGAGAGGAACCAGGTTCAGAGCTTCCAGTCTGAAGACCAACACGCTTTTCTAACCTTTTCAAACTCAATCAACAAGAGAAGGAACAAAAAGCAATGCTCCCTTTCCTTATGGAGAGGTTGGCAAATATTCTCTTTGTCTTCATGCAGCAAGATTGAATAACATTTGCATTGCTAGAGGGATAACTAGACTGGTAGAACGGAGTTGCAATACAAAGAGACAATCATTTTAAATGAACACTCATGATTTCTAATAGAAATTTTCCAATGCAGAATTCGAAATGAATGAGTCATTCCAGAACTTTGGACTTCTACGACTTTGGGGGGCTGACGAAAGTCTGCCTGATCAAATGAGACCAGGAAATAGTCTCACCTCTTTGGAAAATATTAGCATACAAAGGTCTGCATTGTCTTCCATGGACACTTTCCTTCTTACTCTCCTTCGACCTGGGCTCCTCGCAGCATTTTTTTTTTCTTCCCTACACCTATATTTCATTCATTCACATGATTTTAATTAACTGCACTAGTTTTCAACTCTGCAAATGAGGATAGCATCACGGAAGGGGGCTGAGCCATCTGTTAGATGTGATGAAGAAAGGTCTGTAACTGTCCTCCTCAGCAGAGCTCATGCTTTTGGCTGGATCGTAATAATCATGACTTGCATTTCCATGGCTTATCACAATTTCCCAAACCCTTGCGTGCATTCCTTCCGTATCTCCAGTGCTGTGCGCTATGCTAGGTGCCTGCGGTAGAAGGAACACTCCTGCTCTGAATGACCCTGAGGACACCCTACAGTTACTGCTGTGAAGGTGATTAAGTACAGGATGCAGCGACAGTCCAGAGAAGAGGTGCGGGCGCTCATGCGTCTGTCCTCCTTTTCATTTCCCAACCTTCTCTGCCTTCCTCTGTATCCAGAAACTGCATTCCCTATCATTCCCAGGCTTCCTTGCCCTCTGGCTTCAGCATTGTCTTGGTCAGTGGACGAGTCAGAGACAGTATCGCCCCCTACTTCTGTTTGGGTGCTATGCAAGAGCAGTGTCTCCCAGTGGCTCCAGCCCCTATCTCCGTGGTCCCATCACCTGCTGACTTGGTCTGGCCCCCACTTCAAAGCAGTGTCTCATCCGGTGTCTCTCCAGCCCTATGGATGTGTGTGGATACCGGAGTAGTCGAATTGGCCATTGTTTACTCCCTTGGTTGCCTCGCCTTCTCCTAGTGGGCTTCTCAGCCTTCGCATCACAGTCTGACTACCGTTGTACCTACAGTGGTTTCTGACTAATACGGTGCCTAATCCAGGGAAATGGGAGATAGGAGAAATGCTCCAAGAGACGCAGAGAAAGCCACACTTGGAGCTGAGTTTAGAAGAAGCTATAGCAGTCAACCAAAGGATGAATGGGGCAAAGAGCATTACAAGGGGGAGGATGAGCATGTGTAAAGGCATTTTTAGGTTGTTTTGCTTATTTGTCCCAGTAAAGAAAGGATGTTCCCAGGTTGAGAGCTGATGAAGGAGCAGGGCTCACCAGCCCTTGCCACACAGTGCGTGAATGATTTGCACGTAAAGGCTCCCACGAGGTTTGAGTGATAATCAATGAAGGGAGAAGAACGCAACATCATCATTTTGTAAATTAACCAAACATTAGAACAACAAGGGCAAGTGGTCACGGAAACACTGAGTCATGGCTTCTTCAATAGTTCCCGGGTCCCTGGCCGAATACCGAGGCTACTGCGCGTAGAATGGACCGTCACCGTCCAGACCACGGCTGAGCTTCCTCTTACAGAGCCATCTCCTCTTTCCCAAATGCCCTGGGAAGTTTGAGCCTTACAAATAAATGTTATTTTTTTTTATATTCCTTTGTCTTCTGCCCTAATGTTATCTTTCTTTTTCTCAGCTTTATCGAGGAATACTTGACAAATAAAACTTGTCTATATTTACGTGTGCAATCTGATGTTTTCCTATTCGTATACATCGTGAAACAATCACTGCAACCGGGCTAATTAACATGTCTATCACCTTGTGCCCTCACCGTTTTACCTTCCTTTTCTTTGTGGTGAGGATACTTGATATCCACTCTCCACATATTCCAAGTAGGCCATTCAGTTAACTCCAGTCACCATGCCGTTCATCAGATCTCCAGAATTATTCTACGTAACTGAAACTTTGCACCCCTTCATCAGCATCTCCCCATTCTCTCCCGCTCCACCCACCATAGACAACCACTAGTCTATCCTGCTTTTATGAGTTTGATTTCTTTTTAGATCAACATATAAGTGAGATAATTCAGTGTTTGTCTTTCTATGCCTCACTTATTTCACTTAGCCTAAGCCCTCCAAATTCATCCACGTTACCGAAAATGTTATCATAGAATCTAGCAATCCCACTTCTGGGTATATATCCAGAGAGAATGAAATCACTATCCCAAAGGATTGTCTTCACTCCCACATTCACTGCAGCATCAGTCACAATGGCTAAGGTATGGAAGCCACCTAACTGTCCGACAACAGATGACTGGATAAAGAAAATGTAAACATTGGTAGAACATCTATGCCGCTGAAGGGTACCCGTGATACTGTGGGACCTTGAAAAAGTCAGACACCTTTCCAGATTTAGGTTTCCTCATCTTAAAGAGGCTAAACTTGATGATCTCCACGATCCTTCCCCCTAGAAACAACCTATTATTCTACTTCAGGGTTTAAAATGCAAACATTAATTTTGCATACTCTTCTCTGCCCTAGAGGATCATCAGTGAGTTATCTGCAAATGCGAAGCCAATGGCCAGGGGTGTGGGAAAGAGAGAAAGGCAGGCAGAAAAGGAAAAAGGGCAGCAGCAAGTTGGGAAGAGCAGGCTTTTATGAGGCTGATATAATTACTATCATAGACTGAGCAGCTTCCCTCATTGAAAATAGCTTACCGATTGCAATCCAACCAAGGCAGCCAACCAAGTGCCCTGTATTGCCCTCTCGTGGCTGATCAGAAAGGGACATTTACGGAGGAGGATGCTGGGTTGCAAGGTCCTAACCTGTGAGAGGCTTTTGTAGGGGCAGAAAAGTGTTCAAAGTACTACCCAGCTCTCATTGCCAGAAGCCAACTGCCTTGACACATGCCTTGTACAACACTTGTTCTTTATTTCAAACACATTTTTAGATGTCATGTCGAAAGCAAGATAAGACCTTTTCAATAACATTCCATATTTACACCTCTTTTATTTTTTTAAACAAAAGCTTGCATCTGAATAGAAATACATCTTCAAAAGAAGTCTTTTAAAGAATCCATGGGAAAGAGAAAAATGTGTTGATGGTGAAATAAGTTCAACTGTACAGTATAAAAAAAAATCCTTCCACACAATGAGGAAGAATGACATGAAAAGAAACAAAAAGCCTAGAGTCGGGTGGAAAGAGCCGCGACGTGTAAACCGAGGAATCAGCATGGAGCTGCCATCCGTGGGGCTGGAAGCTGGGGCCTGATGTTGACTTCTGTGCCCTTTCATGTCCCTGAGCCCAGCTAGCTCTTTGTCTCTCTAGTCCTCTCAGGGCTTGGACAGTGAGCCTTAGGACTG
This sequence comes from Cacajao melanocephalus, assembly GCA_963573385.1. Taxonomy (NCBI): domain Eukaryota; kingdom Metazoa; phylum Chordata; class Mammalia; order Primates; family Pitheciidae; genus Cacajao; species Cacajao melanocephalus. Next base: position 89,581 of record CAUYLG010024040.1, read on the forward strand.
CACGGAGTCCTTCGAAGCACAACGCTACTCTGGAAAGCAACGGCTAAGGTGACTTTGGGGGTCTATATTTACTGCCTTTCAATCATTTCCAGATCCAGTTGGTTTCATTGGCCACCCAAGAAATGACTGTGGCACTGAGCGCGCCATCTGGGAGTGCCTCTCACATCCCAGCCAGTGGTGGAGGCATTGCCATCAGAGCTCACGGAGATCCGAGTTGATGAAGCCGGTGCAGCGCAGAGACGCCAGTGCACGCCAGAGCTGCCGGGGGCTTCCATCCTAATGCAAGCAAACACTTGTTTTGATCAGTAGGGTACAGAGATCTGAATGACACCTGGAGGGACAATGTGTATGTGGTACACACAGACTGGCTTTCAGATAGAGAGAATTCGAGTCAGGATGTTGAGTTAAGATAGCTTTCCTCTTTATGATCTGTGGAGGAAAATACTATTTAAATGCAAATCACAGAGGCGTTTAGTACAACTGTGGATATGATTCCAGTGTTATTTAAGAAGCAAGTCTCTGGTTGACTATCTCACCAACCACCCAGGTGAAGTGCCTCGCTGAGACTGGGCGCAGGCTGCATGGAAGTGCCATAAGACATGCAAGTAGAGCGTGCTCCTGCCCTTAACCCGATCAAAGCAATCAGGTAGTGTGTATAATGTATGCATGTATGCAAAAATAAACACTTTGAGAGATGGACCTAGCTATAAACAATACCAAGAGAGGATGACTGGGAGGACTTGCTTTCAGAATCTCACTGGGGTAACCTTTCCTTCTGTCTAAAAATATAAAAGATGGTCCAATGGGCCCAGCAGGAATTCAGATATCTTCCAGGGCTTTTCTGGAGGTCCCAAGACCCCCTCTGGCTGTTTCCCCACCTGTGACCAAGGAAGATTATCTGTGTGATCTTTAAAATAAGAAAACAGAATCGGTGTTGTTTTCATGCAAAGCTAATCTGAACAGAAGCCCAGGGATGCATTTGATTAGCAGCCCCTCCTGCTCATCCAGAAGAATTTTGTCATGTAATGTGTGTGTGTGGAAGTGTGCAGTCCCAGAAAATGTGTAGTAGGCCAACACAGGCATTCGATCCAAGTCTTGCCCTCTGAGAGCCTGGGGACCTCATGATGAGAGAGCAGGATGCCTTCCCTAGTGGAAGGCTGCCTCTTGGCTGCATTCAGTGCTGCCCACGTGGTACTTGGCAGTACATGCTCTCCCACTGGGAGTCTCGTTTTCTTGCTGTTGACTCCACCAGTTATTCCCATACCAAAGCTGAAACATCATTCTCTACCAAGTCAGAGAAACACAAGAGATTCTCTAAGGAGTCTCACTATTTACTAAGAGAATAGTTTCTGAAAATGTCTTTCTTCATTAGTAATTTTTCCTCTAAGAGTTGATCTGTACCCTTCTATGAAACATGTGTGCAAGAAGCGAACTAGACTGAATAAGAGACACTAGTGTCTTTCATTTACCATTCAATGCCTTATAGTGGACAGAACAAATGGCAGCAAGACTGATTCAATTGTGGTCTGTTTAGGATGCTCCAATCTGCATAACACTATCTTAGCCTGGGTCACACACCAACCAGAACTAGAAGGCACCACATAAAGAAGGCTATGCATTTTGAGACGAGAAAAGAGAGAAGGGGAAATATAGCTTGGCCTTCATTCAGGACAAATGGGAAAGGAAAAATGAGAGGGAGGGATGACCTTTTGTTGTATGGCAGAGTAGCTATTTGTAGTCTGAGTCATTTCTAGCCTCTGTTGAGAAAAGCAAAGTTTCTCTCTTCCTTTGCCAAACGCCTATGCAAGAATAAAACTGGTTTCCTTCTGCCTCAAGCACGAATCACTGACAACCTCGCCAGAAAATGCAAACTAGCAGTGAAGCATCTTTATTACTAACCATGATTTGGAGACGGATCCAGCATTCAGGTGGTGGTGATCAGTTAGAAGAAACGTATTCCATTTTACCTATTGTAGAATTTAGACGGGAAGTCATTTGGTGGAATGAATCTAAAGCCTAGTTCTTATTTTTCTTTAGCTGAATTTGATGTCTGAGGAATCCACAACTCTTTTCAGGAGGTCAGTTCTTAAACTTTCACTGATCTTCCTAAAACAATCCCCCTTTTACACAGGGCATACTGTGACACTGAGCAGCCGGACTAGCTTGCCAAGGACTGCAGAGGACCACAGCATTACAAATTGGAATTTGAGTTCCTGATACCTGATGTTTATTACCCTTCCGTCCAAACCTCTGGGCTGCATTAAAGCTGTATTAAGGCTTATTAAAAACAGCTCAGGATGCTAGATCCCTCTGTTCACTTATGCTAAAAATGTTTGGCTGGAAGGCTTGTTTTATTTTTGTTTTCTAAAACTTTTTCAACATAGAGAGAAAGGAGATTAAAAAGTCAAGGAATCAAGAAATATATATATGTGTGTATATATAATATATATATATTTATATATGTGCATATATAAAAATACACACAGATACAACACAAACACACATACACACAGAGGCATGCACATAAATCTCTGGGGACTGCTTGCCATATGCATTGCTACCAAGGAGACTAGCTCATTCTATTTTAAACAAGGATTAAACTTTGGACCACAGTTTCATTTCTCTCTCTCTCTCTCTCTTTTTTTTTTTTTTTTTTTTGAGACAGGGTCTCGCCCTGTCGCCCAGGCTGGCATGCAGTGGCACAATCACAGCTCACTGTAACTTCAACCTCCTGGTTTCAATCCTTCTGCCTCAGACTCTAAAGTAGCTGGGACCATAGGTACACACATTAACGTGCCTAATTTTTTTATTTATATTTTTAGTAGAGATAAGGTCTATGTTGCCCAGGCTGGTCTCGGACACCTGAGCTCAAGGGATCCTCCCACCCCATCCTCACAAAGTGTTGGGATTACAGGCGTCAGCCACCCTATCCGGCCTAAGGTTTACTTCTCTTACGACAGAAAGTGAGAATTCATAGTCTACAGGAATACAGAAGTTCAAGAAAAAACTCTATGTTGATTCACTGAAATCTGGAACATACATCTAGAAAGAACAGTATGTTTTAATGGAGTTTTCAAATAAAAATCCGCCTAAGTTATGTTTCGCCATAAAATTTCAACTAAACATGGATATGACTGAAAGCATTTGCAGTGCAGCCATTTAGCCAAAAATGGAAAGGCTTATTAAGCCCCGTGCCACAGGGCAATGTGATCAGTGCATAGCTCCAGTCCACTCGATCGCACTTCGGCCATATGTTGCCAAGTCAGGTCTCCGGAGAGGCATCTGTCCTTGGCAGAGATAAGACATGTAGAAACCTTGAAGCCCACATTATTTTCTAAGTTTTTCAGCGCCTGGAAAACCAAAATTATGGAAAGAGGAGTGCATTATTCATTTCTTTAATCATTCATTCCTTTATTCAGCAAATATTTGTTGAGCATCAAGTCTGCACCAGGCAAAGTTCTAGGCGCCGGGGTATAGCACAGAAAAGACAATGCCCTCCCCTCCTGGAGCCTATGTGCTACTCAGAAGAGACAGGAAGAAAAAAAATATAAGTTTATTGCAGAGCACAGTAAGTGCTCTGAAGACAACACACAGGGAAATAGGCTAGAGCTGAGCCCAAGGGAAAAGCGTTATGTCTTTAAGGAAGTCCATTTTGAGGAGGTAACATTTGTCCTGGTATCCAAATGGTAAGCAGGAGTCTGTCAAGTGGAGGCCTGGGGGAGAGAAGAGGAGAGAACCAGGCAATTGTTACTCAGAAATGGAAAACCAAACATCCTATGTTCTCACTTATAAGTGGGAGCTAAGCTGTGAGATGGCAAAGGCATAAGAATGATACAATGGACTTTGGGGACTCGGAGGAAAGAGTGGGAGGGATAAGAGATTACACACTGGGTACAGTGTACACTGCAGCATGCTCAGTGTGCTGAGAGAGGAAAAATTTGGTGTCTCAGAGCCGAGAGGAGAGCTGCCGGGCTGGCCAGGTGGCCCAGTGAGACGCGGTGGACATGGAGGTGAGGGGAAGGTAGGGGCTAAATCTTGTAGGTCTTGACACCTTGATGAGTAGACTGGATTTTAAGTATGAACGGTTTGGCTAAAAAGGTTCTAAGCAGGAAAGCAATGTGATAGATGAGTCATGTTTTTAAAATATTTAAATTTTGTATTTCAATAGGTTTTTGGAGGACCGGTGACAATTGGTTTCATGGATACATTCTTTAGCTGTGATTTCTGAGATTTTGGTGCACCCATCACCCAAGCAGTGTACACTGCATGCAGTGTGTAGCCCTGTGTTCCTCACTCCCCGCAACACTTCTCCCCAAGTACCCAGAGTCCACTGTATCCTTCTTACATTTCGCCCTCAGTTTAGCTCCCGCTTATGAGTGAGAACATATGATGTCTGGTTTTCCACTCCTGAGTTACTTCACTTAGAATAATGGGCTCCAATTCTATCCAAGTTGCTACAATTGCCACTCTTTCATTCCTTAAAAATATATGTTTTCATTTCTTTTGGAGAACAGAGTATCAAGGGAAAGTCAAGGTAACAAAGAGGTCACTTAGGAGGCTCATGCAGCTATTGTCATTTTGATGACAGTGGATTAAACTAAAGGCTGTGGAAACAGAAGTAAAGGTATGCATTGGGGATATATTTTGGAAGTGAATGTGAATAAAATGTGAATGGATTAGAAACAACAGAGATGACCAGATGGGGAGGAATGATAATAGAGAAATAAAGTTTGTATGCGGCAATTTCGGTGTGAACAACAGTATGGACAGTGGTGTTCTTTACTGAGAAGGAGTAGGCAACATTAACAGGGTATGAGCAAAACAAATTCTGTTTCAGACATGTATATGGAATGTCCTCTTGGAATCACCCCTGAATTTATAGTGAGCATGATCATTATATGTTTGTGTGGGACTTTCTATCAGATCACTGTCCCTTTAAGCCTGCAGCTCAGTGGAGGTGTTGGAGCCAAGATGTCAATTTGTGAAAGAGAGTCCAGGTGTGTATGTGCAGACAGGGTGCACAAGACACAGAGTCAAGTCCTCAGCGTGACGACATTCAAGATGATGTAGTGCGCCATGCAGAGCTCAGAAAAGCTGGACAAAGAAAACTAGGGAGTAATGAGTCATGGAAATCAAGAACATCAGGAACAATGAGAACGTATCATAGATGGTTCCCATGATAAACTGCTGTACGGTAAGCTGTCGTCAACTCATTCGAAAAAAGTAAAAGTCAGGCACAGCAGTTCATGCCTGTAATCCCAGCACTTTTGGAGGCCAAGGCAGGAGGATCACTTGAGCCCAGGAGTTTGAGATCAGCCTGGGTAACAAAGTGAGAAACTGTCTTTACAAAATTTTTTTTTGAATAAAGAAAAAAAAAAGATTAGCCAGGTAGAGTGGTGCACCTGTACTTCTAGCTACTCAGGAGGCTGAGGAGGGAGGATCGCTTGAGCCTGGGGGGTTGAGGATGCAGTGAGCTGTGATCGCACCATTGCACTCCAGCCTGGGCAACAGAATGAAACCCTGTTTCAAAAAAAAAAAAAAAAAAAAGCATAAATCTTTTACTTGAACTACCATTCTACATTAATTAGCCCACTGCAGGTCACATGAAAACTTCTAGATGTTACAGATCCTTGAAAAAAGTTAGTTTTGTGTTGTGTAAAACTGACTTAATTGGAAATCAGAAGAGGACTTGTGTAGAGAGCAGCCGACAGTCCCAATTCCTGTGCCTCTTTCTTTTGGCCAAGGGGTAACATCCATGAGAATGGTCTCTATTCTAGCCACAGGGGCTAATACAGTGCCTGGCTAATAAATGTACATTGAATAAAGAAAGGCATATGTTTGGGAGTTTTACATGCCTTTTATGAATTTTTTTAAATGGAAAGATTCTTAGAGTGAAAGGAGAACTCAGCTGATTCTCAAGCCTTCACAAAGACCTGCAGTAAAATAATCTAGGCACATGCTTCCTAACCTAGTTGTGAATATCTGTGGCTAAATGATCACGCTCAGGGAATTAAACATCACTGCTCGTCCCCCTTTGGGCTTTTCACAGTGAGGTAGCGAGGAGTCATCAAGACATCAGAGGCATTGCCAGAACACTTGGAAAGGGATGCTGCGTATGTCTAAGATTTAACATCACGATCGACCAAGCCCTGGACTTTTAACATTTTAAATAAACTCAGTTCTGCCTGAGTTTGTTTAAACTCTGCAGATAGCCTATAGGTGGGCTGTGGGTACAGACAGATGGGATGCCAGAGAGAGAGGAAGCTGTGCAAATGCCAAGTGGCCAGAGCAGTGACCAACCTGGACACCTCCTGCTGGGTACTTTTGTTTACTAATCTCCTGTTCTTGGCAGTGTCTTTCGTGTGATCACGTGGCTTCTCCACATGGAGCTGCTTAATTGCTGCCTGTGGAGAGTTTGACCCTTTTAATCCAGATGGCCCAAATCTCCCTGGCACCGACCAAGCTGCCCCTTTTCCGGATAAAGCCCAGTTGTCTCATTATCTCTGAATGGTCCCCCTTTAGACAAACTCTCCAGTGACTTCCATCTTGGAAAAGCTATGTTGAAATATCATACAAAAGGCAAAGGAAAGAGAGGGCGGGACAGAGGGAACCGTGTTGGTATCACGCCCCTTTCCCTTTTCATTTCTGGAATATGAATGTGTTCATTTATAACTCAACATTCAAACTAATTGTTAGCTGAAGGCTTTCAAGTAAAAATGTAGGTCAAGCAATATTATGTGGGATAATGGCAATTGTTTCAGCTTCAGGGAACATGTAAGTAATTGAACCTCACTATTTCACTGACTTATTACAGACCGATATCCACCCTGGTTGCCATGGAGCACATGATCCCAGGCCACCCTCAAAGTGACTCCGTTTTAAGATTTCCTTGCTGAGCTGGGCCTGGGTGTACAGTAGGGACTTGGCAGGGTGATGGAGGGAGTTACAAGGTTCTCCATCTCTGCCTCCCTCCCAAGATGCACAGGTGCCATCTAGAACATCCCCTCTTTGTAGATATGGAAACAATCTTCAGGTTAAAAAGGAGAAGATGGTTAGAGTGAAGGTGGCCCCGAGCCAACGTCTGCCAGCATGAAGCAAGCGGCCAGACTGCATGAAGACAGAAGCCTGAAGTGTCAGCCAACCAATCCGAGAAAAGTGCCTGGGACCCCCACAGCCTGGAGAGTTAACCCATGACAATTAAGGACAATTAGTCATGTGGTCTGGCTGCAGCAGTGCCTGAGTCTCATACTGACCCTGGAAATAGGATGGACATTTCTCTGCTGCCTGCCGGGGTTCTGTCTCTTCCCATTGCTTTCTCCACTCCTCCTGCTAACCATGGCCTTCCTCTGGCTCCTTCCTCTCACCTGTTCTTTCTTTTCCTCACTTCCTAATGGGCCTCTTTATTATGCTCCTCTTCCCTTTCTTTTGATTTCTCTTCTCGTGTTTCTCTCCTAATAGTTGAATTTTAATAGCTCTCTTTTCTACAGTAATACGCATAGGTTTCGGAGCTAACGGTACTATTATATTAATAAGCAGACACATTTATTTATTCTGAACTTACCAGCATTGTACACCCTTAGGAATTTTCTATGTTCCAAGTTTATTCATCCGGAAATAGGGGGCATGGTTTCAGGAAAAAGCATTCCATCTTAAGCCATGCTCAGACTTCAGGCCTCAACTCATGCTCCTTCAGCCATGCCGTGTTGGAGATTTGAGGGAATTCTTCCATCCACCGGGAGGAAGGTGATGGGGTTGTGGGTCAGATGGGGTGAGCTGACACAGTGAACCTGAGGTTCTCTCATGGTGAAAGGTGGAGGACACTGTCAAAGCTCATCATAGCTGGGTTTCCTTGTTTGACTTCAAAGTTGCCCTCCTCCTTGGGCTTCCCATGAATATATATATTTATGCATTATTATTATTTTTTTTGAGACGGAGTTTTGCTCTTGCTACCCACGCTGGAGTGCAATGGTGTGATCTTGGCTCACTTCAACCTCCACCTACTGGATTCAAGCAATTCTCCTGCCTCAGCCTCCCAAGTAGCTGGGACTACAGGCACACGCCACCATGCCCAGCTAATTTTTGTATGTTTAGTAGAGACGGGGTTTCACCACGTCGACCAGAATGGTCTCAATCTCTTGACCTCGTGATCTACCTGCCTCGGCCTCCCAAAGCGCCGGGATTTTTTGAGACAGGGTCTCCCTGTGTCACTCAGGCTGGAGTAATTACAGTGGCACAGTCACGGCTCACTGCAGCCTTGACCTGTCAGGCTCAAGTGATCTCCCTGCCTCAGCCTACTGAGTAGCTGGAACTACAGACATGTGTCACCATGCTCAAATAATTTCTTTTCTTTTCTTTTTGTAGAAATGAGTCCCACTATGTTGCCCAGACTGGCCTCATGAAATCCTCCCTCCTTAGCCTCCTGAGTAGCTGGGACTAAAGGAATGCATTACCACGCCCACTTACTGTTATTATTATTATTGGTAGGGGAGGTCCCAGTATGTGGTCCAGGTCTCAGAATCCTGGGCTCAAGCAATCCTCCTGCCTTGGCCACCCAAAGTGCTGGAATTACTGATGTGAGTCACTGCACCTGGTTGAAATCAGTTTTTCAAGAGCTAGAGTATTTTTGTATCTTTTTCTAGTTTATAAGATATCAATTTTAGGAAAAAATAGATGAACAGGAAGGATGCAAAGAATGAAGATGGGAAGGGGAAAAGCAAAGGAATGGAGAGAGGAAGGGAGGGAGGGAGAGAAGGAGAGAAGAAGGGAGGAAGGGAGGGAGGAAGGAAGGGAGGAAGAGAGGGAGGAAGGGAGGGAGGAAGGGAAGAAGGGAGGGACAGAGGGAAGGAGGAAGGGAAGAAGGGAAGGAGGAAGGAAGGATATTTATTATCCCATAATCTTGTCACTCATAAATTTCTACTGTAAATATTTTGGTGCATAGCCTCATGTGGCACAGCATGTTGCATGCACCATGGCAGATCCACTTTGACATAATGGATGCCCCAGCTCTTGAGGCACACAGATTCTCTTCTTAGGATTATTTCTTTCCAGTGCAATGAACACATCCTAGGTGCCAGGAGTTGTGTCTTGCATAACTGGAAACAGAACAACAACAAAAACAACAACACAAACACACACAGTCCGTCTTTCCATCAGACGCACCCTCTAGGCTGACGTTCCTAAACAACATACATACACACTGGTGTATACCATATGCATGACTTAAAATGTGGTTCTGCTACTAATAGACTATTTGAAGGTCAGAGGTGTTGTGCCTCTGGGTCTGCTGGTAAAGGCCATTTGAAGGGACAGCAAGGGAGAGGACAGGCATTTGCCTACCCTCTGTTACGTGTCAGGCTCCTTGCTCTGCGGCTTCATCTGCATCACCTCATTTAACCCTCCAGCCTGGGAAGACCTTTAGAGGTGAGGAAATGAAATCTCAGAAAAATTATCTTGACAAATTCACAGCCATTCAGTGGTACAGTCAAGACAGGGACCCAGGAGGCAAAATATGCACACTGCCTTCCCTTTAGGCTTAAGTATCTACCTGCAGAAGCTGCAGAAATCTTAAGAAAGGAAAGAGTAATTGACGAAGGCATCTTCCCTCCTTGTTGTCACCTGCCTCGGCCGTACATAACTGAATAAGCAACAACATAACAATATAACCAGAAACTCATTAATAGTTTTGCACTAAACAATACATTAAAATAAGTAAATTATCCAGACAACTGTAAGAATACGGAAAGGCATTTTCACATGCTTGCAAATATCAAAGTTCCTAAGCTGGAGACTGGATTTGTAGTGATGTGCTCCACAGCAACAAAACGCCCGCGATGAGAAATGCCAGCCCAGTAGCAAAGGGAAAATTGGCTGTAGCTAAGAATCACATTCCTTCTGTACGTTTTACTTGGAGCCGCAGCAGACCCCAAAGACTGTAGAAGGGTCTGATTCCAATCTGGCAGGGAAGATGTGCCAATTGGTATCAGTCTGTCAAATCTGTCTTATATAAGCCTGGAGAGAGGCGGGTGAGGAGGAGGTGCTGCCCGCGCCTCTGTGCATCTAGGGGGTCACCTCCAGAAACATCTGCTGCTGTGGTTCCACAATAGGCATGGTAGGGAAGAAGTGAAAGCCGGCCCTGGCATCAGTTGCTTTTCTAAGGGGCCAATTTGCAATGTAGATGCCATAGGCTCCCTGAGGCCCCGAGGCACCTGTGGCCTTTCCAGTCCAATTTGGCTCTGTTGTACTTAGTTCAGGAAAGTTGCACTTGATGTGTGCAGGCACCTGTAACTGTGGGGGCAGCTGCGGTGCCAGAAACAGGGAAAACAGGGAACACAGGCTCCACACAGTATGCAGATTGGGAGCAAGGGGCTGTCTAAGGTCAGTGTGGCTCATGGGGCACTCCCAGAAATGCATGGCATCTGCTCCCCTCAGGAAACATCCTTCAGAAAAGTTATGCAAATGGATGATCTATATGAAAAAGTGGTCAGAGGGAAATTCCATTAGGAAAACCAGTGAGAAAACCACTCCAGTGAGCAGATAGCAAAACTCTTCCATACTGTGGAAAATAACCAGTTTACAACATCTTAATTCTTCAAGGTCGGAAAGATACCTTGCTACCTGCTTACATGCAGAAGGGATATTTTCCCATCTCTTCTCGTCACTCTGAGAATAAGAGAGATCCACCTTGCTCTTGTTCGTGGTGCAGTTCTATGACACGGCATGTTGTGTGTCCGATGACAGATCCACTTTGACATCATGGATGCCCCAGCTCTTCAGGCACACTGACTCTTTTCTTAGGAATACTTCTTTCCAGTGCAGGAAACATATCCTAGGAGCCAGGAGTTGTGCCTTGCATTGGAGATAGAACAAAAAACACGTAGCCCCTGTCCCATTTACGTTTATTCTCTGGTACAGGATATAGATGCATAAATAAGTATATGTATATATTCTAATAAAATCTCAGAAGAGAGATAGTTAGGGTACTTTGGGAGCTAAAATAATGCTTTCTGAAAGAGACGTCATCTGAACGAATTCCTGAGGAATGAGAAAGTGTAGTCAAGGAGAAAAAGGATGGGAAGGCTATTACAGGCAAAATTCAGAACATAAGCAAAGGCTTAGAGGCATGAAGCAGGCGATGACTGAAGGGAACCTTTGCAATTCTACCTTCCAGGAGTGTGACCTGTAGGAATGATGGGACACAGGGCTGAGGGGTAAGGAGAAGGAGAAGAGATCAGTTTACAGAAAGCTTTTTGTGCTATAACAAGGAGCTTGGATATGAAACAGTCAAGGACTATAATAGTTTATGTTTTACGAAAACCTCCCTGTCCTCTGTGTGGAAGATTTAAAGATGCAAGGTTGGAGTTAGGTGAGACAGGACAAGAGGCAGGGAAATTAGAGGGTGAATTATGACAATAGTTAAGGCACGATTTAGGTGTATACCTACGTACTGTACATGCCTAGTGACAGACAGGCTGAAAAGAGGACAATGTCAAATCGGAAAGGCTTGGTGAGAAATAAGAAATAAGAAGGTCTTAAGTTTCTGGCCTGCATTATATGGAACAGGTTATATCACATACAATCAAACACACACACACACACACACACACACACACACACACACACACCCGGCTGAGTTCAGTGGTCTATCCAAACTTCCTTATTTAGCTTGATGACATTACAGAAGGGACATTCATTAATTCAATAGATATTTACTGACCACAGCTTCCGTGGCTTGTCTTTGTGTAACTTCTACCCAGTAGGGGAGACACTGTGCCTGGTTACCGTGTTGAGGAGCTGAAGGTTACTGGTACCAAGAGGTCAAGTTACAAGGTCAGCATAGATGAGATAGAGTGATGTCACAGGTGGATGCCACCTAGAAATGGCTGCTACTCAGCCATCTCTCTTCATCCTGAGTTTTCTTTTGTCTAAGTGAGCAGCCTCTCTGCAGTGGAACACAACTGGCACGATCAATACTAAAATAAAGGGTGGGGAGGGCAGGAGAGGAAGAAAACAGCCACTCGAGTCCATAGAGGTAAGAAAGATTGATCAATGGCCTCAGGAACAATCCATACTAATTATGGTGATAAAAAGCTGTCAGTCAATACCCTAGATATTAAATTTAGTGGATTGGAGACAACAGGTCTGCTTTCATTTCCCTGACCATTTTATTTATTGAAACACTCAGATACAAATGAGCATTCACTGCTAAGATTACATTATTGTTTCACCTGCTTTGAACTGCAAATGCTTTGATAACTGAATTGAAAAAGCCGTCAAATTTCCCTCTGTAGTTTCTATGCAGAAGTCTTTCTTCACCATCTGATGGAATTCTATTTTGTAAAGTCTGACAGTGATACTCATCATTAAATCACAGCTGATAGCCCACCTCACATATCGAAACACAGCTCACTGTCTGTATATGTATGTGAGCGGGTGGGGGACTGGTTGTGAACACTGGAAAGAAAGGAGGGATTCCCTCAGCTAGGAGAGAATAAAGCCTTTCCAAAGGCAGCAACAGCTGATAACAGCTTGCTGTAGGAAGTTGTGCTTCTGTGAATCTGGCCATTCCAGTAAGTTTGTGCCCACATGCCCAGGGCCAGAGGAAATGAAGAAATGGATTTGCAAGAAGAAAATGGAGATTGCCTGCTTCCCCTCCATCCCAGTTCTATAGCTGGTAATTCATCAATCAATGATGCTTTCAGTATCAAAGAAAGATACTAAACAAACTCTGTTTTGGTCCCGAGATTGCTCCCAAGAATGAGTGCCATGGGGCACATGGGTATGGCTATCAATCAGACAGCTTTCATTTGGAAAACTTCTTTCAATTTGTTAAAAACATGCAAATATAGGCAGAGAAATGTAAAGAGGTCTCTCATAGTGTGGTAAGTTTTTGTTTTCAGTTTGGAATTATTGTCTCTATGAGAATGCCTATGTTGCTCACCATGCTAGTCCAGTGACTCAGAAGGAGCTATGCAAGGGGTGGTGAGAAGAAAGAGATCTTGATAATGCAACTTGGGTGAAGGAAATGAAAGAGGAACAAAGTATGGGGTGGAGCACAGGGTGTGAAGGTTTTAAGGAGGTACACCAACACCAGGAGGCACGGAGTCCCTACTGTTTCAGCATGGGAGCACGGTGAGGCGTTCAAAGCACCAGTTACAAGGCTTTTTATATGAGAAAGAACCTGATATCTCCGCAAAGGGCACATTGTGTATTATGTGGGTACTCAGCTTTGTTATACGGAAAGACCTGTTTCTTAGGCTAAGACTTGCTCTTCTTCTCAGAGCTGTCCTGAAGTGGCAGGATTTAGTAGATTTCAGGAACCAAACCCCTGGGAGGGACCTGGGTGTAAGAACAATACCCATTAATAACCTACCCTGGGCGAGTCACTTCACCTCTTTGTCCCTCAGTCCTTTAGATTTTAGAAATTAGACTACATCACTGTTTTACAGTTTTTTATGTTGTGAATTGGTAGTGGGTCATGAAATCAACAGAATGATTTTTATTCATGAGTTTTTTTAATGAAATAAATAAAATACAAAATATCAGCCTATATTGAACATCAGAAGAATAAGTTGCGCGTCGTGAGATAAAAAATATTTGAACACCACTGGATTAGAAGACCTCCAAGACACCTTCCCAGTGAAACAATATATGAGTCTGTGATTCTAATTCTCAGCAGGCTGCCACCCATCAGCCTGGAGCCAACCACCTACAGCTCAAGAGTTTCCATGTTCCCTTTCCTGGTCAGCAGAGTTCTTTCCCCTTTATCTCTCATTTACAATTTGATGTTATAGTGTTGCTACAATTTCAGTTTCGATAACACTGAGTTAATTAAGACATGATCTCTAAGAGGCAGGTGGTTACAAGGAGATAAGCAGTGCTTCTGTAGGGAGTAAACAGCTGGAGCTCCTGACCAGCTTCTGGGGATTTGCTCCTTTTATAAAGAAGACAAAACTATCGCTCCTGATTAAACATGAACATAATGTTTGCACAAACATTTGGCAGATTACTCGGACATTGCTCTGGCTGTGATCAAAACAGTTCAAGCTGCAGGGCTGCCGTACAAAGGTTGTGCAGGTTGTTCACTGCGCAAGGGTCCCAGGACAAGGAAGCACATGCGGCTGAAGTCCAGGTACTACTTGCTTGTTAAGCTGCAAACCCCAGGTTGGGGCTACATTCCCTGATGGAATTCACATAGAGATGCTACAAGTTCACCACACCTTGCACTTGTGGGGCTATATCTGCCCAGAGGGGGCAAGTTTCCGACTTCTTAAAAGGTACCCTATGGCCTGGCAGCCAGACTTGCCTGGAGTTGAAATAGAAGGCTAAAACGGCAAAGCTAAAACAATGGCATTAGAGCCAGGACGGGGACACCATCTGCGAGCAACTGAGGTGCGTGGTCTGGAGCATTAGTCTCAGTCATTCCAGCACCTGGGTAGGTGACATCTGCCACCCACGAAGCCACAGTCCAGCTGATCATGAACAGAGGTGGGCTTCTTCACAAGAAGCACAGACGCTGGAGGTTTCAGAATACATGAATTAATGGAGACAGCTGCAATGCCAAAGACTCTTCATACAAAAGATTCTCTGTAGGATTCTTTAAAATACTGGACTACCTTTTGCATTTAGGATATTATTAGATTTATCATGAGTCACAATTTTGGGGGGAAGATACTAATCACATAAAGCACAGCATATTCTTTCATGTACAAGGTTATACTGTTTTGGCTCTGATTTGTACGAAGCAGGCATTATCACTTGTAATTTTTGGTAAACTAATGATATAACTACTGATATTTTAACAGTTACTAAATATAAATCAGTCAACACCTCATTACTAAAGAATATCCTAGTTGTTTTAACTTTCCCCATCATGACACATTTCTTTCTAGCAGGATCAGTGGATATTCATAATAATAAATATTACAGCAGAATACTTGCTGCGAATCTTTATTTGCCTTAATTGGGCAAAAGCAGAACTGGAAGAATATTTTAGTTTATCCCCAAGAGTAAGGTTTTCCTCAATTGCAAAACAGGCATCACAGATGAGTCCACTTCTGTGTGATGGGCAGCCTACCGTCTGCCCAGTTGGAGGATCTCAACCAGCGCCGGACCCTTTTCCCTCTGGCTCCTTTATGGAAGAAGGTCCTCATCACAATTACCTGAGTGAAGCTATCAGCTCGGCTTATGTGAAGAGAAGCCCTTTCATCCGGCCTTCACACTTTTTTCTCGTGAGCGTTCACAAAGTCTCTCCTACCTTTCAAGCTCTATGTTCAAGACGTCCTCAGACAGAAAGCTTTTTCCCAGGCCAACCTGACCTAGGGGTTCGTCTCAGTGATATTGACTCATTATATCTCAATTGTTATGCCAACACGATAGAAGTTACAACTGAGGTATCATAAAAGAAACCCATAGACTATTTTTACTTGAAGTACTAGAAGAGATGGAAGTCGTCTGAGGCCTGGCACAGGATGGACAAGTGACATTCCCTGATGAGATTTAGAACCGTGAGCCATCAGCATCCAGGAGCATTCTGGCCACCAGTGCAACACACAGTTCTGGCCGACGTGTCCCCAGCGTTCTGGCCGATGTGGTGTCACTGGCCAAGGGAGGCTAACTCAGGATCAGTGAACTGCTACAGTTCCATTGCCACTCAACCAGGTCAATCACATTTCTAAATGTGTGTCTCCAGTAGGAGGGACCATTAGCAGTGACACAAGTCTCTGGAGAGAGCATGCAAGCATGCACGCAACACTTGCATGCTCTCTCTAGAGAGCTGAGCTGTTTCTAAGCCCGCAGAAGGAAGAGGTACACAGGTTTCAAGCAGCCTCTCTATAACCTAAATTCTCAGGAGTTCCATTTACGGGAACATTGGCCTTACAGGTCTACCTAGAGATTAAATCCAAAATAACTGCTGGAGCTTCACACCACCTGAAACCTGAAACAAATTACTCAGCTGGGTTAGTGACCTTTGGTCACAGTCATATCACAAGAAGCTGCCATTTATTTAGTGCCTACTATGTGCCAAACACTTAAGTGTCTGGCAGCGCCAGAGAATACTCTCTGAAATCTGTAGACTGTACACTCCTGGGGCCAGCATAACCTCCTTCTGATGCCCTCTCCTCTCAGATTCTCCACAGGCACCCTTGGTTACCCTAGGGTGTTCCTCTCATGGTGAGCTGGGCTTTCCAAAGACTGCATGATGATTTATGGCTTGGTAAATGCCGACTCCCCTCCTGCAGGCCCTAGAACAAGGCAGGCAGGAAGATGAAGAGTGAGGAGACAGTAGGGGAAGAAATCAGCGCTTCTGCTGGCGGAGCAGAGTCTGATTGCTCCTTGATGGGTCAGTAATTAATTGCTCCAGAGTGGTGGGTCTGAGACTGCAGAATTGTGCCTTGTGAATAGGCCCTAGAGGGCGGGGGGAGTTACATTGCTTGTAAGATCATTAAGAGAATATTATAAGTAATACTCCATGACTCCCTCATTAAATACTAAGTGAGTCATTCAATCTTGGGGTTCTATTTCTATTCCCCATTCTAAATGCAACTTTAATGATTTAAAATCCCTTCAACCCAATTACAGCCCTGTATTCTGATTAGGAACTCTCGCCCATTGTGAGCGGGAACCATTATCCCACAGCCTATAGCAAAATTAGCACCTAGAGAGGTTGCACTAGGAAATAAATCTTTCCCTGACATTTCAAGACCAATTCTTGGCCAATTACAACACACTCTGTTACTCTAGTAATGTGAAACTGAGTTGCTCCTTGCAATCAAAGGTCGCTGGTCAGAAAGATAGAAAAAAAAATCATTCAGGGGGAAAAAAGAAGACTAAAAAGTATGGGGAGAGAAAGTCAATGGAATAGCGTTGAAGGAAAAGAAGAGTGGCCTAGGAGACAGAATCTGTCACTGAGGCTCAGCTGCACTCTGTCAGCGAGGAACTCTGTTGCAGATCATGGGGCCTGGGAGCAGTGGGGTTGGGGTAGAAAGGCCATCCTGCTTCCTTCCACAGCAGGATGCGGCAGCAGTCAGACTGGAACTAATGAACTCCGAAGTGTCCGTGGATAATACACAAGAAGAGTCTTTTGGGCTCAGGTAGAGTCCAGTGTGGGTGTTCCTAGTCATTAGGCAGGACAAGGGCTGGAGCAAAATCTCCTCTGGGCAGTCTTGAAGCAGCCCAGGCTAACGGAGTTTCATCCCTTTCTAACACGTGCCTTCTAGGATCACCCTGCATGCCGATACACAGCTGGTGGAAAGTCTGGAAGTACCACAAATAATCATGTGGGTGACAACCACAGCTAGACACAGGATGGCTGGGGGATGGAGTTCAGAGATTTTCGGACACATATGCCCGCTACTGAGGAGGGAGCTCAGCCTGAAATGGACAGCAGCTGCCTTTGTCCCAATGTCTTCTTTAGTTTCTGGTCTTCTGTGTTCTCTGCTCAATCAGAATGAATTCCCTCTTAGTTCGGGGCTTTCAAGTCTGTTTCTTTCTATGCCTTCGGTGGTTAAGACGCCACTTACAGCCTTGTGCTTCCTGAACATCCTGGCCACAAATGATGCAGAAGAGGGAGTCACCAGTCCCTGCAGAGCCTCGGCAGAGACAGTGGATGAAAAGGTTCCTACGGAAAGGCTCCTGTGACCCTCTCGGTGCTCAAGGTGTTAACGCTCTGGCTGACCATTCTGAAAAGAGCCCTGGGCTGGTTTTTCTTCCTACTCCCAAATTTGCTGAAGAATCAGAAAGGCGGGGAGAAGCAAAAGTGCAAGCAGCAGATGAAGAGCTCAAAGACTCTCAGACCTGCAGGTAGCTGCCTTCGATGTGCCCATTGCAGCCACAAAGGAGGCACGCAGAGTGAGCCCTCTCAGACAAAAAGATGGGAGCCTGAGCGGGCCGGCAACTCCAGTTTGGAGTTCGGTCTTCCTTTTTGACATTCCTTTGGCTCACATGGGGAATGTCTCCATCTCTGTCCGTCCTCTCCCTGCTATCATGGAACTGTCGCTACAGAGACTCCCTAATTGCTAAAAGCTAAGAGTTGTCTCCTTGCCGAGGCCGATTGTAACAAATGCCATGGATAAGCCTCACAACTTCCCCTGACCCGGCAGTGTGCTGGAGCAGAGTGTGCAGGCAGTGCACACACACACACACGGCTGCACACACAGACACACACAGTCTTCTTAAGCATATGGGGGCTGTCTCATCATTCTAACCTCCTTGACATTTTTGTTCTCTCGCTTTGGTTGTTGCCATGGGAACCACAAAAATAATAATCATCACCATAATGAAAAAAGGAGGAAAAGCCTGCTGCTCCTCTACTTAAGGGGCTTCTATTTACCAACACCTGGGGACCAGCGTCCTCAGTACACTACTAAATTTAAACAAATCAGTCACCTCTTCCTTTCGGTCAGTTCATCCTTCAAATCTATGCCACTCTCCTTCATTTTTGGTCTTCCTAAAGAGAAGGACTAAACTCTTCAAGGGTTGAGAGTCTGGCAGTGAAAAATGAGAGAGAGAGAGAGACACCAGAGCAGCCAGAGACAGGAAGAGCTGCACCCACCGAGGACAGCAAGTGCTCCCTGAGTGTTATCTGAAGGTCTGTCATAGAAACACATGGTTTCTGTGCCCACAAGAGCATGGTGTCCTAGGAAGAGCACAAGAAGTAGAACCAGAAATTCAGCTTGCCAACTTATCTGTCCATCTTCCTATCCATCCAGCTGAGTGGCCAGCCTACATTGTTAAATAATCAAGTTTAGCCTGAAGCTGCCTCCTTGTATATTTTCAGTGTAGCCTAAAGGCGTATCTGTGCATTGTGAACTATAACCTAAATGAAATTGTAAAGAGACTGTAGCCTACTCTTAGGCCAGTGACCGGGTTTTGGCCAATCAAAGGTGGCCAACTGTTTAAACCATGTTTAAATAAGGCAAACGCTGAGCTGTAACCAATCCGGCTGTTTCTATATGTCACTTCCATTTTCTGTTCATCATTTTCTTTTTCCTGCCCATAGGTCTTCACCCCGTGGCTGCGCTGGAGTCTTGGAGCCAACTCTGACTCAGGAAACCACATGATTTAATTGGTTGTTTGCTCAATTAAACTCTGAAATTTAATTCGGCTGAAGTTTTTCTTTTAACAACATAAATACATATATTTTGAGAATCTACGATATTTTTTAGACTCTACCCTAACCCAAGAGTGGTACTAGTTACTGGCACATGCAATTGTGAAATAGTCACTGTCACAGCTGTCATAAAGCGTGCCACCCTGTTGGTGACACAGACAAGTAAACAGTGCTCAACACAATGCCTTCTGCAAAGACAAGCATCCAACACATATTTGGTGACTGAAAGAAACTGTTGTGATAGAGAATTTCAGGGTACAATGCAATATCAAAAAAGAGAGACTTAGGAGTGTGCATATGTGTTAAAGAAAAGCATTCTGGGTAGCTGATGTCTAAAGTGCAGCATGAAGCCTGGCAGAAGATACCAGGCAACGTGTGTTTTGGAAGAAGGGAGGAAGACAAGAGTGCTCAGTCCAATATCTGTTGGACGGAACAATGGATGATAAACAGATGGAAAAATAAGCCAGTAAGCTGAGTCTCTGGTTCCAAAATGTGTGCACTTCCTAGAGTCCCATGCCCTTGTGGGGTCGGAAAGAATGCATGTCTAATACAGACCCACAGAGTGTCCCTGGCAGACGGAACAGCGTGTGCAAAGGTCTTCCAGGCAAGAGAGAACATGGAGGGAAACAGGAATGAGTCTGTATTGCCAGAGTGGAATATTGGTGGTGAGGAATATGTGGAGAGGTACAGAGTGAATAGGTAAAGATTCCAGGGTAGAAATGAAACATGTAAGGTGTCAGGTGATGGAACACTCAGGACACCCTGAGCCAAGCTACAAAGGTGAGATTTTATCCCAAATATAACGAGAATGCCAATGGAAAGTTCTAAAAAGTGTAAGGATAGAATCATATTTCCATTTCAAAGGCTCCTTCTAGCTGCAGCATGGAGAATGAATTGGATCAAGGCCAGCCTGATGCGGGAAGGCCAGTTAGGGCTGCCATCATAATCCCAATGAGAGGTCAGGCAGCTGGAGTTATCCAAAGAGTGATGGGGATGGAAAGAAATGTTTAGATTTCAGAGAGATTTGGGAAGTGGAAATGGAGGACTTGGGGTGATACCAAGGTCTCTGGCTTCATCCTCTTGGCGAGAGACCACTATATGGAAACTTAGCTTGAAGAAAAGATCATACTGTCAGTTTAGACCCACTGTATTTGAGGTGTCGGTAGATCTTTCCATGGAAACACCCAGAAGACAATGATTGAGGGTTGAGAGAAACTACGCCGGAGCTATCGATTAGGGAACCATCAACATATGGCTGGCACTGGAACCTTGGAGCATGACGGACTCACCAAGTAACGCCTGGGGGACACCAATACTGCTGTTATTGTCAGAGGAAGTAGCATCCCAAAGAACACCATGAAAGACAGGCAGATAGGCCCAGGGAATCCAGGAACTAAGGTTTGCAGAAGCAAGGAGAGAGGTGCTGAGTGACTTGAGGAGGTCAGGTGAGTGAAGTGCAAAATTCCCCCTTGGAAGGAACAAGAGCAGAGCCGGTGGGCATCTTGGTGAGAGCTCCCATTTTCAGTGGAGTGGCAGGGCAGAGGTCAGGCACAGTGAAGAAGGACTAAATGCAGACTGGAAAAGTAGAAACAAGTATAAATAATGCTGAGGAAGTGCTTATGGCTATCACAGGGAAGAGAAAGAACAGAATTTGAACAAGAAATCAAGGATTCTAAATATGAAATAGATTTGATCATGTTCAATTGCTGAGGGGAAATTGAAAGTGAGAGACTGAAGAAGGC
Organism: Cacajao melanocephalus; assembly: GCA_963573385.1. Classification (NCBI taxonomy): domain Eukaryota; kingdom Metazoa; phylum Chordata; class Mammalia; order Primates; family Pitheciidae; genus Cacajao; species Cacajao melanocephalus. The sequence goes on from CAUYLG010024040.1 coordinate 110,431, forward strand.
ATAAGAAAGAGAAGAAAAATTATTAAATGGGGTTACTGAGAAGACAGGCGTGACCAAGCATTGCCAGAAGATCTAGTTTTGGGTACAACAGTTTTTCTTTAAGAGGATTGAAGGTGGAAGGGAAGGGGGACTCACAGCTTTGGTGGCAGAAAGTTATAAGAGCTCTTGTATAATGGTATATTTATGTTTTCTTCATTCATTAATTTATTCATTCATCTGTTTTTTCAGCAAATATTTATTGGGCATCTACTAAAATCTGTAGTGGCTGGGGGTACAAGACATGTTGCCTGACCTCAGGAAACTTATCAATAATGGTAAAGTTAAACAGTAATAAAAACCCCTGGGGCCAGGCACAGTGGCTTACAGGTGTAATCCCAGAACTTTGGGAGGCTGAGTCAGGAGGATTGCTTGAGCTCACGAGTTCAAGATCAGCCTGGGTAATATAAGGAGACCACCAAGTCTACAAAAGATTTAAAAAAATAGCCAGGTGTGTGGTGCATGACTGTTGTCCCAGCTACTCCAGAGGCTGAGGCGGGAGGATTGCTTGAGGCAGGGAGCTTGGGGCTGCAGTAAGCCATGATCATAGCACTGCACTCCAGGCTGGGTGACAGAGCAAGATCTTGTCTCAGTAAAGTAAATATGTGGTATATGTTATAATTGAGAAATATAGAAAACTATTAAAGGATACAGGTATTTGGAAGTGCCTCTCTGAAAAAATAATTTCTTTTTCATTTTATAAATTTATTATGATTTTTTGAAACAGAGTCTCACTGTTGCCCAGGCTGGAGTGTGGTGGCATGATCTCAGCTCACTGCAACCTCCGCCTCTCTGATTCAAATAATTCCCCTGCCTCAGCCTCCTAAGTAGCTGGGATTACAGGCATGCACCACCATATAATAATAATTTTTAATTATTATTTTTAGTAGGGTCAGGGTTTTGCCATGTTGGCCAGGCTGGTTTTGAACTCCTAGGCTCAGGCAATCCTTCTACTTCAGCCTCCCAAAGTGCTAGGATTACAAGCTAGGATTTCTCACCATGTACAGGTGAGAAATTTTTTAAGCTGAAACCTAGAAAGAGTTTGCCAAAGGAAAAAGGCCAATAATCCTTTTGAGTAAGAAAGACACAGGATTACAAGGTTTGTGTGGAATAGAGAAAACTGGAAATAGTCACTATAGAGAAAGGAAGGAAGAAAGATCAAAACAGGGAATAGGGTCAGAGAACTGTCATTTTTTAGTGGGTCTGGGTGAGGTGAGAGATCATGAATTTGTGAAGGCAGCACTGCATAGAAATATAATTTTCTCTAGCAGCACCCAATGTAAAGTCTTAGGATGTTAATTTTTTCTGGAGTGGGGTTTTTCCAAGAAAATGTCATAGGAGGATGATGGGGTAAGGAGGTTGAAGAGACTGACAGTAACAGATGAAGCCATGCATCGCCGCATCTGGGCTGGATGGAGAAGGGAATGAAGAGACGGTGTAGCTAAGGGATTGAGGAAAAGTGGCCACATCTGGGCTGGATGGAGAAGGGAGTGAAGAGAGGGTGTAGCTAAGGGATTGAGGAAAAGTGGAGTGTTCAAGGAGCTTTAGGTTCCAATGAGATTAAAGAAGAGAAATGACTCAAGCTGGAAAGGGTTTAGTGACTGATTTTCACTAAATTTTCTGATTTAGTGACTGAGGAGCTAAAGACAGTGGGCGTGATCACAAAGCTCAGAGGGTAACCAGAGCATGGCACCCTAAAACGCAGGGGAAATGAAGCTACTGGGCATAAGCAGGTAACACTGAGAAGGCGGGGCACTGGAGGACTCATGCCCTGTGTACAGGAGGTCTGAACAGAAAGGGAGACTATAAGACCTAAGAGAAACTTTCTCTGTGTCCCACCTTTCTTGTAGGTCTATCAGGCTGTCTGCCATAGGGAAGGTGTGAAGGGCCAAAGAGATAAGGCATAAGAAGGAGACTTGCAAATGTTTAATTGCCAGGCAGATTTCGATTATTTTCCCACATACAGCTCATGGTTTAAGTGCTCACCTTCTGCTGAAGTCAGAATACCTGGTTTATAGTCTCATTCCAACACTTTTTAACTGTCTTTCCTTAGGCAAGTTACTCAATCTAAAGAAAAGTCATTTTTTGGCTGTGAGTGGGGATAACAATACCTACCCCCCAAGGACATTGTGAGGATGACATAAGACAATATATACAAAGCATCTGGAAGAGTGCTTAGCACACACTAAGGGTTCTATGAAGTGTAAATACAAAGGGTATTTAAAATAATCATAGGAAAAAAACATAAAAAATATGTGAATTTCAAAAAAAATGTTTGCATCAAAATAAATTCGTAATCACTGGTTATAAAACATCTGAACAGAATCTAGTTTGAGGCAGTAAGAAAAATAAGACATTTTGCAAAGAGCCTTTATCAGAGCAACACAAATTATGGTGACATAGAAGCATGAATAAACATCAAATTTATGGCGAAGCTTGGGTGGAAGAATGGTGAAATCATTGATGCTCTACAGAAAGTTTATGGGGACAACTCCCTAAAGAAATGAGTAGTTTGCAAATAAATAACTGAATTTAAGAGGGGAGGAGACAATGCTGAAGACGAAGCCCAGGGCAGGAGGTTCACATCAATTTGTAATTAAAAAAATCATCTTTTTAATGTCCTCATTGAAGAGACTGATGATTAACAGCAGAAAAAATAACAAACACCATAGTCATCGCAACAGGTGCAGCTTATCAAATTCTGAAAACATTAATATTGAGCAAGCTTTCTACTCAATGGGTGCTAAAAGTCTGGCATCCAGATCAGCTACAGACAAAAGCAGAGCTTTCAATGAAAATTTTGAACAAGTGGGAGCAAGATCCTGAAGCATTTCTTTGAAGGACTGAAACAAGGCTTTCCCAGTATGATTCCAAAAACAAAGCACAATTGAAGCAATGGCTACCAAGACAAGGTGGAAGTACTCCAGTGAAAGCCAAAGTGATCAGTCAAAAGCAAGGCTCACGGTAACTGTTTTTTGGGATCCTCAAAGCATTTTGCTTGTTGAAATTCTGGAGGACAAAACAGTAATATCATCTTATTATGAGAGTGTTTTGAGAAAGCCAAAGCTTTAGCAGAAAAACACCTGGGAAAGCTTCACCAGAGAGTCTTTCTCCACCACTACAATGCTCCTGCTCATTTCTCTCATCAAACAAGGGCAAGTTTCCAAGAGTTTCAATGGGAAATCATTAGGCATTCCCCTTACAGTCCTGATTTGGCTGTTTCTGGCTTCTTCTTGTTTCCAAATCTTAAAAAAAAAATCTTTAAGGGGTGCCTATTTTTCTTCAGTTAATAATGTAAAAAAAAGACCGCATTGACAGGGTTAAATTCCTGATAGAGGCAGAAGCAGCCAAATGCAAATAGAGAAGGGTCCAGAGAGAACCTCTGACCCGCCCAGGTCATTGTGCACAGGGCGCTTGCCTAAATGTGCCCAGGGTGAAAAATTCCATCCCTTAACACATGTCCAGTAAGGGAAGTAAATCAATGTGGAGGGGTTCAGACTAAGGGTCCACATGCGCACTAGAGGAATGGGGTAGAGCCATCAGGAATTTGTGCCTTATGCTGGGGAAGAGCCTGGCCTCTTCCACTCATGTGTGTTGGCCTGGTACTCAATTTGTGAGGCAGAAACCTGTGTGCAGGATGCCTCTTTTTGTTAAGAGCTTTTTCACTTAATAAATTCTGCCCTCCTCACCTTTCAGTGTGTCTACATACCTAATTTTTCCTGGCTGTGAGACAAGATCCAGGAGTTAGCTGAACTAAGGAGCAAAAAATCCTGCATCATTTTGGTGGCCAGTATGGGGACATGAGGAAGGGTGAGTAAAATGTGGACCCCAAAATATCTTTCACCTGCATTTCTGAGCTTTCTCATCCTCAGACTTTTTCTGAGAGCAGGGGAAACTGCCCCACCTCCCCTACTTGCTCTCAGGGGTCGGGAATGTCGGCCCAGCCCAACCCAGTATTTTCTATGGTATTTTCCTTTCTTTTTTTGGTACTTTAATGGGATCTATCTTTCTTTGCTTTTACAATATTGGGGCTGTTCCACTCCCACCCCAATGGCCACACTTGGGCATGCCAGATGGACAGGTGAGTGGTGGCTTGCTGCCCCCTTCCCTCCTGGCCAGGGTGCATGGCTGTGTCTGCTGCATGTGTGTGTGTAGCATCCAAGGATAATGCAGGATGGGAATGAGTCACAGCTGCTGCCTGGTCCCCAGGGGGGCCTCAAGGGCCATCATTTCCCACCATGCATCCACAGAGTTTTCTCCTCCCCTAGCCAATAATCCAGCTTGGTCTGACAGCAATTAACAGTTTCTCTCCCAGTTGGAGAAACCTATTTGCAAAAGAACAAGAGGTTTTTCCCCCATAGTCCTGGCCCAGCACTTAAGCTTTTTTCTTCTTTTTTTTTTTTTTTTGCCTTTGCTCCACCCTGTAAGAAGTTAACTTTTATGTGAGAGGTTTTTCCTTCTTGAAAGGCATATTATTAGACCAGTACCCCAATTCATCAGACACCCTTTTTTCCTCCCTTGTTTGAGAAGGACCCTATTCCACAGCTACACCTTAGCAATGGGCTTATGATAAGGAGGCAGCACCCAGTCTGGCAAGGGCCAGTGGGGACTTGATGAATCCAAGCACCTCCTTGAGGCAGTTCCTTTGTCCCAAACTCAGTTCCAAACCTTGGGTTCAAGCCTTAGGAAAGAAAACTAGATCTGGGGGATCCAGAGGAAGATGACAATAGAAGTTAAAAGGCACAATGTAGGTGAGCATGACTAATTCTTGCTGATTAAGCCAAGCCTCCCATTTTATGGATAAAGGTCATGCCAGTATCCACGGCATAAATGAGGTCTGGAGAAGTCAAAGGCTACTGACAACAGAGGGAAAGGCAGCGTGTGGGTAAAAGTGGATAATCCTATCCCCAAGGCCTCCTGTTAGCACAGGTGAAAGCCATATTGACACCCATGGAGGCACCCTTTCAAGGTCACTGGAACTTGGGAATATAAGGACAGAAGGAGAAAGGATGCATATTTCTTCTCTCCCTCACATATCCTGGGTATCTGCTAGGAAGAGAAAGGAACCAGGGATGCAGGGCTCCCTTCTTTCTAGATGAGTAGCCCTTCATCTTCAGTCTGCTTGCCTTTTGAATGGATCCTGAACCCCCGACGCTCCTTTGGAAGAAGAAAGCCTTCTTTTTTCCTCCTCTGTCCTCACTTCACAGATGGGTAATTGTGTCCCTGTACTACAGGACACTCCCCTCAGATGCATCCTCCAGACTGAGAAAAGTTAATTTTCCAAAACCTGAAACTGACTGGCTTAGAACTAAGCTCAGGGGAAGAGAACACAGAAACCTGGCATGCTGGCAAAAGGGTAAAAGATTTTTTACCAGTTGGATTTTTGGACTCTCTCTCCCTGTGCAAACCAATAAAAGCAATGATAAGGATCACTTTATATTCTCTGTAAAGTTTTGATTAATGAAAAAAGAATATATGAGACTTGGCTTAAGCTGTAGCTAATCTGGTTTGCTTTAAGTCTCTTAATTGAGGCTTGTTGGTTTTACCTGTGAGGACACTTTTGGTAAAGTTCAAAAGCCAGAAATATTGGTCACTTGGTGCAGCTAACATTGGGCAATAAGGAACTTAAAAGGACTTTCTTAAATAGCACTCAGCTTAATTAAAATGGGATATCCAAATTATAGATATATTTAAAAGGCCTTTATGTTTTTTTCTTCTTGGATTTTGTTTTGCTATAAAAAGATTTTTCTCATTTGACTGAATTACCTTTCTCCACCTTGTCTTTCCACTCTTAATGCACGTATGATAGGCCCTAAGATAACTTCTGATGCCCTGAGACTCCTTGGGAAAAACAGTAAAGGCACCACAGATTCCATTTTGAAAAAGATCTCTGCTTTCCTCATGAAACCCCCAAAATTAGAGACAGATAGATCCCTCTCAAAATCTGTTTTGTCTTCCAGCTGTGCCTGTTTATTAGGCTCTATAAACAGCATGCTTTCTTAGCTCTGCTCTTAAAGGGCACCACCCAGGGACCAATAATACAATTAGGATATTGGAGAATGAAATATCTTATAACAACTGAATCTTGTTCTGTCTTATCTGTGTAGTTATATATGTGTTGTGTGTGATGTCTATAAAAAAGAGCTCTAATTAATTGGCCTAAAGAAAAATAAGTGCTGAGCTCAAATATTTTTGAAGGAAAAATAAAAGCTATTATGCCTTTTAGTTCAGGTAACTTTAATCTTTGAGAAATAAAAACAGTCTTAAAGATTACTGGTAAAATGTAAATGTTGTTAAAAAATAAATAGGTGGTCTAAATTATACGGGTCAGATACTAGGTTTACTAAGTGTTTTAAGGTTATAAACTGCTTTTTTAGCTGTTGAGAACTGTTTCACTTGTGTGCTTCACAGGTGGTAAGCCAAGGACATATGGAATTAGCCACGCCGTTACCTATGCCAGAAGGAGTAAAACCTTATCGACACCTACTACATAATGAAAACAACTTAACAGATTTTATGTTAAAGTTAAAAATTGCTAAGAAGTAACATTATAACATGTAATTGAGACCACTGAAAACAGACTTACATGCAAGGTGTATAACAGTAAAATATGTCTTTAGTAAAAAATTTGTAAGAAGCCATGAAAATGTAAATTTTTGCCTAGGGCTAAAAAACTGTTTTAAATTAGATAAGATAAAGACAATGGTTTAAACAAGTTACATAAGGTTTCTAAAAATTAATCTTGCAAAAGAATTCTGTGTGTAAACACTGACTAAATTGAGCATTGAAATAAAAGCAGAAAGGTTTTCTTAAGGCACCTAATCTGCTGGTTAGCAAAATTTGTAAAGGGTTATAAAAGATTTATAAGAATCTCAGCTCTTGGTCAAGCTGGTTAAGGTTGCATAGAATTGTTTATAAGGTTTCATTTAATAAATCGGGGTCGACATTAATAGTAAACTAATGTAAGGGTAAAATTTGGCTTTCTCTTCCTTGTACAAGATTTTCATGTAATAGTAAGATAATGAAATATTTTTGTTTGCCTTGTGGATAGACTACCAAGGAAAATAAAGAAAAGACAGGAGACATTGTCTGGAAAGCTAAGTCTTCCCTCTTAATGAGTAAAAATTTCTGCCTTGTTTTAAATTTTTTGAGTCATCATTTTGGCAAAATAACTTACGGTAATCTGGAATTCTATTTCATAACACCACGTTTTTTTTAAACCTCTAACATATTTAACAGGCTTCCCAAAATCAAGTTTCATCTTCAAGGTTGCAAGGTGTATAACAGTAAAATGTGTCTTTAGTAAAGGATTGTAAGAAGGCATGAAAATGTAAATTTTTGCCTAGGGTTAAAAAACTGACCTCTATCTTTCAGATGCTATGGAGGGCCCTTGAAGCATACAGATGAGAGGTAAAGAGAATTATCGACATGTTTAGGTACATGGGATTACCAAAATGACGTTTAATCTTATTCAGGTTATATTTTAGTGAACAATGCTAATATATGTTCCAAAATTATAGGGGATTTCTAAAATTCTAATATCTGAGTATATGCTATCAATCATAATTAAGGGTGTTAAGTATTATAAACCACAGAGATAACCACATTTCTTTTTCAAATGTGTTTTTGATTGTAACTACCCTGTACATATTCTTATTCACAGAAAATTGTTGTCTTGTTTTGATCCCCTTCAAGAGATGGTTTATAATTAGCTATAGAACTTTGACAGGTACTTTCAAATGCAGTTTTCTGATCATTTTGAAAATTGTGACATTGGAATAAAGGAAAAATGTACAGGACACATGAAGAGCTGAAATGTTCATGAATATCAAGGAGAACAAGAGTTAACTGAATGGACTGAAATAATAGAAAGCTGAAGTGACCTTTTTAAAAAACTTTTGCTTAAAGCATTGCTAATTTTTGTTTTGTTTTTCTCAGTCGAGGACACTTATTTTGAACTATTTACAGCCTTTAATAATTGAGTAAGGTAGACGCCTACAAAAAAAATTTGGAGCATGTTTGTTTCTCTTTGCCTGGATCCTCTAGAATTTGAAAGCTATCTGTTAGTATTTTTATGGCAATATAGTTATTTGCATCAGTGCAATAACAATCATTTTCTTTTGCAAGAGGATGAAACTGGAGAAACTGGTTGTTTTACTAAGGGTTTGACTTGCTTCCATTTAAGGAGTCAAGTTCAACTTGCAGAGCCGATAAAAGCCCATTAAGAAAACTGGCCTCATACTTTGTCTACACAGACCCTGTTCAGGGTTCCTCACCTGTGGTGAGTAAAGAATGTCACTTTCTAACAGGCCCAGGAACTCCATATTCTTGTGACTTCAAGAAGAAAAGAGTTCACCCAATTCCTAGGTATTCGATGATAGAAACCCATGGCTGGGCTCAGCTTTAAAAATATCCTGTCTGAGATTCCTTGTGGAACAAAGTTCCATCAAAGCCAGTTTTAAAAGCTTACGTGAAAATAATTATTACTGCTGCACTTTTTGCAAATAATCAGGCCAAGTATAAGATTAAAGTTTATTTTGCAAACAACTCAGTCCTACCGTGTTTTTAACAAAAATGAGGACTGGAGAGAGAAATTACGTTTCAAAGCTAATCATACATTTGTCATTAAATTCTAATTCACTCATTGTTTTTAAGTTTTTCATCTACATTTTAAACTAACCCTGCTTATTCCTGTGAATTAAACAGTTACCTCTGGCTGCAGCTTAGAAGAAACAAAAAGGGACAGGTAATATAAAAATCGGGATCAATTTTTCCAGTTCTGGGCAATTATCCTGCAAATCCTGCCAGGTGATGGAAGTAATAGGGTGCCACTAACCTGCAGGTTTCTTTTTGGGAAAATAAGACCAAGGGAGCTAACCAAAAGCCAAAACCCATGCACCCAAATTTTAGCAGGAATAACTGTAGCCAACACCCGAACCTGCCAGCAGCCTCGGGATTTTTGAGCTGTCCTTACCCTCACTTTTGTTTCATTGTGATACATGTCTTCTAATAAGCCAGTTTGTCTCTTCTTGCCTTCAGGCCATCAAACTCCAAAGAGTCATGCAACCAGAGCCTCAAACAATGGCCCCCTTTTACCGGGGACCCTTAGATAGGCCTCTGAGGGAGCTTTGACTGCTGTTTTCCCCAAAACGTGCCCCCTGTCAGCAGGGTCAGTTAAGATCAGTCTTCATCCTAACCCTTATTCTAACAGCAGTTAGATGTACTTCTTTAGTTGGGGGAATGAGAGGGCAGAAGACAGCCAAATGCCTATGCAAGCAGGGAAGGGTGGCCAGAGAACCTCTGACCTGCTGGAGTCATTGTGCACAGGTGACTCGCCTAAACATGCCCATGGTAGGAAAATCTGTCCTTTAACACATGCCCAGGAAGGGAAATAAATCAATGTGAGTATGCATTTAGTTTTTAGAAGACTAAGGGCCCGCATGCACACTGGAAGAATGAGGTGGAGGCACCAGGAATTCATACCTTATGCTGGGGAGGAGCCTTACCTCTGCAACTTGTGACTGGTGATCAGGTATTCAATTTGTGAGAGGGAAACCTGCATGCAGGACCTCTCTTTTTGTTGAGAGCTTTCCTTTTGCTTAATAAATTCTGCCCTCCTCACCTTTCAATGTGTCCGCATGCCTATTTTTTTCCTGGTCATGAGACAAGAACCTGGATTTAGCTGAACGAAGGGGGTAAAATCCTGCATCATTCCCAGGACCATCAGTTCTTTAATGATGGATTAAATGCCAAGTATCATCACCTACAAAAGTGTCTTAACTTTGATGAAGTTTTTTTTAAGAAATAAAGTTTTTTTGGTTTTATCTTTAAATTCCCTTTTTCCATGAATTTTTGAAGTCCTCTCATAATTTTTGTAGGTGCTTTTCATATTTTCTCTGCCAGCAATCACACTATTTTATTCACTACACACACACACAAGACCATATATATATATATATATACACACACACCATATATAGACCATATATATATATATATATATATACACACACACCCCATATATATGAATATTCCACATTGATTTATTTCCCTTTCCCTTCCTGGGCATGTGTTAAAGGACAGATTTTCCTACTATGGGCATGTTTAGGCCAGTCCCCTGTGCACAATGACATATATATATATATATAGTCTTATTTGCCCAGGCTAGATTTGAACTCCTGAGTTCAAATGATCCTCCTGCCCCACCTCTCCAAGTAGCTGGTTCACACACTACTTTAAAAGCTATTATTTCATACAAGTGTTCGTAGATTTAAAGAGCTACTCTCGCTTTTGAAGATGTACTGTCCATCCTGTTGGGATGGGAAAGAAGGTCTCATGTACATCACTATTGGAACCAACAACCATGTAGGTTTTAGTTATTAGAGAATTAAAGGAAGATGAAGTACTCTTGGCTCATTGCTTCTGTAGTGTAATATGTAGATGTAGGCATGCATGTGTGTTTGATTTCCATGTACATGGCAAATTCCTAATGATCCATTCTCATTCCCAAGCTGCACCATTTCCTGCACCAATCTAATTCCTACACAGCTCCAAAGCCCAAATAGAGTCCTGCCTTCTGAAATATTCTCACTGACCATGAATTCTTCCTCATTTGAGGGACTATAGCTTTCACAGCCTGGGCCAAATCCTTTAGCATCTATGTGCATATTCTTTTATATACTTATATTGCTTCCTTTACATGAACATTCTCCCTTCCAGTATGTTACATAATCCTCAAAACTGGGTAGAGAATGGTACCTTGCCCTAAACTTTCATATTTTTACTGTATCTAGCACTGGACTTGGTACATATTACGAACGTGAGTGCTGCTGATTAATCAATTATCTTCATTGCCATCAGCTACCCAAGTATTAGATCTCCATGCAACCTCTCAGAAAAGCACCATATGGGACAAGTACATTTCACAGTTTTTTTTTAGATTAAAATCCAAACTAACAACTAATAGCAAGAGAAGACATTCCATGGAGATGCCTTTAACAAGCTCTCGGGTTAAGTAAGAACCTGCAGAAACTGTCCAGCACTCATGCAGAGTTGGTCATTGAAGCTTAAAGGGCTTCCCAGAGCCCAAGGGAATACAGAGATGAAATATAGGTAAAAGATAAATGACCAAATGGCTAGAATCACCATTAGCGCTGACACTCAGCCCCTGTGCCTAGCCATTTTATCACAGTATCCAGTGGTAGCCAAAGTTGCCTGTTAGTCTAAAGAATGAAGCTGCCTTTGTCACGCGAAGCTGTCTACCCTTGGCTGCTGGGGATTTTGTGCAAATGCTGAAACCCAGTGATGATCTTTTTGGCATGGAGTTTTGGTACCAAGATAAGCTCTGTCTGCTCTTTGAAAAGCAGTCTAGCTGAGTGGGCCATGTGGGCACAGCTGGTGGACGCCTGCTGCAGTGACTGCACATTTAGTCATTTGGCAAATTAAAAGATGTCCTACACAGGCTGTAAGCTCACTTTCAGTTGCTTACTCAATGGGAGGGCCAAAGGACATTGATTTTTTCAGCATTCTTTCATGATAAAACTTACCTGAGTTTCACAATGACTCTTCAGGATGAGGCTCTGAAGACTTAAAATTTGAGGGCTATGAATTTAGTTAATATAGGAACTGGAATGCAGAAACACTTCCAATTTATCATACCCACACTTAACATCAAAACCCTGTACCATGTGTGTTTTTCTCCATTAAATCCATACTCATTTTTTATTAGAGTCCATGAGAAAATGCCATATTTCCACATTTAAAAAATCAACTACAGAAATACAAGAGCTGGAATACCACCCTACAAACAGTTCATGAAAGAAAAACCTTATATTAGTTGATACTAACTCTAGATGAACAAAAAGGTGTGATGTGGCTTCCCAAAAGTTAATAGATTATATGATCGTATTAATACTATAAAATACAAAACAAAAGAGAGCAAGGTCTTACTGCACTTCCTACTGGACAGACCCCATCCAGAGCACTGTGTGTAGTTTTAGTGTCAGGAACATGCAACCAGGTTACCCTCATAATTGGCGTCAAGAATGTGAAGGTTTGCCATGCAAAAGGGGAGTTAGCCTAACTCTATTTTAGAACAAATGGGCATAATTTGTAAAACAGGAGATTTTGACCGTAAAAAAGAAAAAAAATGGAAAACTGGCTAAGTTACCAATAAAAATGGCTGCACCAGGACATAGTGACTTTTTCTATCACTAGAACAAAGATAGCATCAACATCATCCGTAACAAAGATGGGAACAGGAGCAACTGCAAATGGAAGCACCCTTTGGTGAGCATTGAAGAACTTACCTCGGGTCTAGAGTTTATAGCTGTTGATTTTAGGATTCAAACCCAGGTTGCCTGATTCTAAATCTTAAACTTGTATCCACTAAGTTTTATTAACTCCACACCCACCTCACAGCATACTGATGAGGGGTATGAGAGATGGAGATGGTGCACAAAAAGAGTGTAGAAAAGTGCCTGGAAAGACAGTAGCCGTGAGTGTCGGCTACTGATGAGTGTCATTTTCATTATTATGTGTCACAAATATCACTAGATAGGAAGATGGGCTAGATAATGTCTAAATCTAAGGTTGACTGGTTCTGTAACAGAAGCACAGACCCTGCACCGCACTGCTTGTCTTCTGTGGGCTCGCACTCACCAAGCACGGCTCCAGCCACTGGGTCTACCCCATGATGCTGTCGGTCCTCCTAGGATGCAAGGGTCCAGTGTGCATCTCTGCAAAGTCAGGTCAGATATCCTTGAGGTTCTGCATTTAATCCTAAAGTTGGACTTCTCCTTATTCAAATCTCATTCAGAATTGGCAAAATTCCATTTGCTGATTCAAAAAGGGGAAAGAGGTTTTGAAAAGGCTTATAACAAAGGCTCATAAGCCTTACAGATCAAACAGCTCTTAAAGAACAACATTTTGATGAGTTAAGTGTAAAAGAACCAGAAACATATGGATTAAATTCCCCTTGAAATTTGAATGCATTTAAAAATTAAAGGGAAAAGCACTTGGCAGAAATGCACTGGGGTCCTTTGCTGAATCTAAAACATTTAGAAAAATGGCTCGAGACATCTTGCCCAAATGAGGCAGCTCCCAGTTCCTATCTGGCTTACTTTAAGTGCTGCTTTTTTTCTTGTCTCTTAGGAGACATTTCAGACTCCCAGTTCCCCTCGGTTTCTTCTCCCTTAACGACTAATTGCTAATTAGCAAGATATTTGTGTGCTGGAAGCAGCAGTTCATTTTCTGTAATGGCCAGAGCCTACTGCTAGTGTCATCAGTGGCACTCACCCAGGTACCCCAGTACTAAGTGTGCTGGAGCAGCCTGAGCTACACGGAGACTAAGCCCTACTCTCGGCAACATGCTAACCCTTGAGCCATCGATTTACCGAGGGATGAAGACTCACATCCATGAGTGTGTCAGTTCAAGCAGCCTGCACGAGCCTCACCAGGCCAAGCAGTCCTCATTTGGAATCCTTGAAAAACTAAGTCTATGTAGGCAGGGCTAAACGGAGATTAAAGTGACTTTACCAGGGAGACCAAATATTGTTAGACCTGATGTGTCTCTCTGGTTTAGTGTCATGGTGTTCAAAGTAGACATTGAGAAGCAGGTGATGATCCCCTCATGTGGGGCAAGAATATATGAGGTTTTCCATGTATATTTATTTTATGTCATCCTTTTATACATTTCTAATTTTAAGGGTTTAAATGTTTGATAATTTGTTCAATGTACATTAGTATAATGGTAGGAGGATTTAACTTGCCAGTAAATATATGTATATTATGAATGATACTCAAAAGGTTTTTGTTGGACAGGTATGGGGATTCACAATTGTAATCCCAGCCCTTTGAGAGGTTGAGGCAGGAGGATTGCATGAGGTGAGGAGTTTGAGACCAGCATAGGCAACAAAGGGATACCCTTTCTCTACCAAAAGAAAAGGTTTGTTGTTGTTGCATGTTTATTTTTCATGCTTTGTTTTTCCATTGTTGGTTATAAGCAATCAAAAACATTTTGAGACCACTGTCTGGTAAACACATCATTGGCTGTGGATCAGGCAGGTCTGAGCTTGAATTCTGCCTCTGCCCCTTATCCGTCAGACGGCCTTGAGAAGACACTTAGTCTCTCTGAGTCTCCACTTCCTCCTGTGGAAAAGGAGAATTTTATTCCTTTGAAGGTTGTGATAAAGGGTTAGAGAGTGGGGTTGGAGAAAAAGTTGAATCCAACACACCGTCCAGTTCCTGGCTTCTAAGGACTCAGCAAAAGATAGCTGCTGGTGTCTTCCCTCTTGCCCTTTCCATTCTGCAGGCATGGATTTCTTAAGAGTCTGAACTTTATTGAGATTTTCTTCAAGTAAAGTGGAAACACAGCAGTAGACATTTCAGACTGTCACTTTGAATCAAGGAAAGAGTTTAAGATTAAGAAGGTTTAATTATCTAAGTTTGTCACTCATCACTGTTATCAGTAGATGTCTTTACAAGGCTTCCAGTATGCAAGATCAAATTCCAAGTCTTCACACTCTTCATCTGAAGCTGTGGACCAGCTCATCCTGTGTCTTCTAAGGCGTCACCAGTAAGTCCACAGGGTTGGCTGATGACAATGATATTCTAGTAGGGTAAGATACAGTATGACTATTAAACACTGATTTCTCAAGTCAGTTTAACATGAAGAAAAGAGTTTCAACTTGCCAACGACTTAGAGAAATCTTCTTCTAGGGAATATGAAGGGCAAAGAATTGCAGTCCAAACAATGTCGTTTAAAAATTCTATTATGTTTTGGAAAAAAAACAACTTACAAGAAAACATGAGACACGATAAAGAGATGGGTAACAAAAATGGTGACAAGAGCAACACTGATTATGATCAATTTGTAACTGGCTTTGCTGTTTTACAGAAGACCTTTCATAAAGCTTATCTGATCTTCAATGTAGTCCTATGCAATAAGTATTGATATTAATTTTTATAAATAGAGAAAATGAGGTTGAGAGATTCCTTAGAAAAAATGTTGGTGTGGGATTCAAAAACATGGATTCATGTTCAAAATCCCCTAATACCTCATACAAATTATGTCCTCTTAAGTCTTAAGTCATTCTTTACCAAATCATCTTTTCTTCCCATAGAACTTACTGCCAACGGAAATTAATCTGTTGACTTACTTATTAGATTTGATTTTTTAATTTCCCCACTCTCCATGAGAATGCTAGCTCCAGAAAAGCCGGAAACTCGCCCAGCTTGTCCACCACACTGTTAAACCATGCCCTCTGTGTAGCTGGCCTCAACAAATCATGATGTTGATTTTGCTTCCTTTTTCCAACCTTGGAACACAACAGGGATCAGCTGATGTAGCCCACGGTACAAGTCTCATCCACCCACAGGTCTGGTAAGTGAATTTTTATTGGGTTGCCATGTCTATTCTAGTGCATGACAGAGTTGAGTTGTTGCAGCAGTAATAGCATGGTCCACAGAGTCTACGATATTTACCAATTGTCCCTTGACAGAAAAAATTTGCTGACCCCTGGTTCACAAGAATCAAGTAGAAGCTATAGATTTTAAAAAAAGGAGTATTTGACAAGCAGGACTGTTGCTAAAAACAGGTTACAGTTGGAGGACAGCTGTTTCAACAACACATACTCATTAAGTCAGATTAATACAGCTATTTAGCATAAAATGTATGGAGTAATCAATACTATTGTGTCTGTTGTTTAAAAAAAATAAATGATGAAATTATGCTATTGACTGCATACCCACCAATGCTGTCGACATTTACCTTAGTTCAGGTAAATGCCACCAGCAAAAAGGTTACCTATCGCATAAGAAGAATTAGATTTTCAGCCAATTTTCAATCATTCTGAGAGATAGATTAAGATCTTTACTGTACTTTCTTTTCTATCCTGATTTCTGCCTTTAGCCTGTTTTACATTTTCTTCAGAAATTTAGAGGGGAATGGTGGGGAGAGAAAATAATTATCCTTTAATCTAAGCACTTGTAAACCTTTCTGGGAAGAGACTATGTGCTAAAAAAATTCTTTAGAAAAATGAATAAACAGTTTATTTTTAGATTTCTAGGTAGACAGCAATTATCTATACTCTCCAGGCTAATAATAGCTCAAAAAATCCAGAGCTGTTTCGAGATGACGAGGGCTGTGTATGAACCTGAGATCATCGGAAATTTTCTTCTAACTTAGGTATACATATGTATAAAATAACCAGTAAAAGACAAAATGCTTCGCTAACCTTAGAAATATAAAATCAACCTGGAATCCCATCTTGGAATAGGATTTTAGAGGAAATGTATGTAGGAATTTTAATGGTGAGTCACCAAAAATACTGTTGCACCTTAGTTTTACAAAATATGTTTTTACATTTTAATATTTCTTTATTAAAATTTTATTTTACAGTAGTAAGAACACTTAACATGAGCACTATCCTCCTAACCAAATTGTAAGTGTATAATACAGTAACTACAGGTACAATGTTGTACGGGAGACTTCCAGAACTTATACACCTTGCGGAACTGAAAGTCTGTGCTCATTCCCCTCTCATTCTCGCCCCTGGTGACCATCATTCCACTCTTTGATTTTATGAATTCACTTATTTTAGGTATCTCACATCAGTGGAATCATGTAGTCCTTGTCCTTTCTGACTGGTTTATTTCATTCAGCATAATGTCCTCAAGGTCCATTCATGATATCACATATTGCAGCATTCCCTGTATGCATCTTTGTATACTGTTAAAAAATGGACACTTAATAATTGTACATGCTTATAGGATACATAGCGATGTTTCAATTCATACAACTGAATGGTGATCAGATCAGGATAATTCATATATCCATCATCTTGAGAATTTATTATTTATTTGCATTGGGAACATTCAATATCCTCCTTATAACTATCTGAAACTACATCATATATGATTGTTACAGTCATCCTACAGTGGTATACAACACCAGAACTTATTCATCCTGTGTAGGTGTATGTTTGTATTCTTTAACAAATGTCTCCATTGTATGTAAATTCCACATTTTCTTTATCCATTTATCCATCATTGGACATTTAGTGTTTCCACATCTTGGCTGCTGTCAATAGTGTTGCAATGTTTCTGAAATAGAAATTTATCTTATAATCTGTATGTATGTTTAACATGATACCCATTTTTTGATTCCCCTTAATCCTAAAGAAAGCTGTTATAAAATCAACAAGCAGCTAGCAGTCAATGGTACCTTCAAATCAAGCAAATATATTTTTCCTGGGAGACTGAGAGTAGGGAAGAATTTATTTTTTTATTAATGAAATATCTTCTCTAGAATTAATCCTTGCTGCTGATACAAAAGGATCCAGATCAATCACAATATTTCTTTATAAAGCAAACTTCTGACGCAGGTTTCCCTACCCACCTGTCTGCTGAGTCCCCACAGGAAAGGTGCTGGGCCCTGAGAAACTGACTCGGCCAAATCCCTCACGAGCAAGGCCTGTCACTTTCAACGCCAAATGGCCTGTAACTCAGTCATGGGTTTCCTTCCCATGAGCCGTTTTGCTTCAAATGGGCTAGCACGTGCATTCCAACACACAAAGCCATCTGAGAACTGTACTGTTTTCCAAACAACCTGTTATCTGGTGGCATATTGCAAAATTAGTTGAGGGAGAATCTGTGCTGAGAGATAAATCTTTCTGTGACATTTCAAGACTCATCCTCAGCCAATTAGAACTGCCACTGTGAGACCAGCCTGTTAGCACACATTCCAACCATGTCGACCCAGAAGTTCTTAAAGAAGCCCCTTAGCAGACCTACAGTATCCTCTGCAGTCTAGGAATTGATGGGAAAGCAGGTGCATGTGTTGGCTCATGGTTGAGCAAACCTCAAACAGGTTTGTGGCCAGAAATGAGAGAGGACGGAAGAATCGAAGAATGGAATTGAGAAATTGCTGACATTAAAAAAAATTATTTCTAGAAGGAGCGGCTCTTTAGCAACAGGATCTACTCTGACCTCTGACTCCAACCTTGGGCCACACAGAAATCTGGACTCCTTTACAGATGAATTAGGGTGTTTCATTTCAAAATGAAATTGATCACAATGGTTAGTTTGGTGCATTTCCTGGTGGAGTTTTGGCCTGAAGTTTTAAAGACTGCTGTAGGTCAAGGCACTCGGAATCTCTTTCCATGCTAATTAACTGGCCCTATATTCCTCCGTTACCTTTTTGGAAAGAAGGTGGGGTCATCTGTCCTTTTGACAATACTCATAGCTTGCCATTTACAAAGGTAACTTTTACCAGAGGAGCTAGGTGCTTCACAAACATACAACTAACATCATGCACTGCTGGGGACATGTACACCACCAAATCATTACATAAATGCTGCTTCATTAAGTCAGGACATTCCTAAAGATAACTAGGCACCTCTGCTCCCATTTGTCTGGCTGCATAAACTGAGGTCCAAGCAAGACAATTTCTATACTCAAAGTCACAAAAATAAAACAGCTTATTTTCACTGGATTCCCTTCACAAATAGAAAAGTCCCCATTTTGGCTTCTCGTTTTTAATACAGAGGACACTTAGTTTGGAAACCCATAGCCTATTGAACTGCCAAATTCTGTTTTCTGATGCCAATGACACAAAGCCCCAGTGGCCCACGGGACAGAAGGAGTTAGCACATCTCCAAGCTGAAGGGCTCCGCGGCTGCAGGCTGTGTGCAAATGGACCCAGCTCATAAGCCAGCCTCATTTTTCACAAATGACACCACCTTCGGATCGGCACGCATCTGGCCATAGAGTAACTTTCAGAGAGTGTTTGTTGAAAGCTTGTTCTCTCAGAATAGTTCCCAGGAGAAAACCCCTATTCTTCTCAGCAGTCAAATCAAAAGACCCCGCTCCCTGCAACCCCACACACAGGCATCACAGTGATGAGGAATCACAACCCTAAAGGAAGAGAGAGCCAGAGCCCCGCAGAGGCCCCTGTGCCTCTCTCCTGGGGAGGTGGCAGGGACGTCTGTGTACACGGCACTCTCCCACTGAACTGGGCCTCCTGTCTTGCGTAAAACTAAAAATAAGGCTGATAACAAGAAAGATTTATCTAAGACTGAAAGCAAGTTCTGACATTACCATAATGGCATCTCTCCAGAAAGTCTGTTCTTTCCCTTCCATTCACATCTCCACTTAGTATTTCTCTGAAAATATAGCTAAAGGCAACTATTCTTTCCCCACAGTTCACAACTATCAGATTGCCCAAGCCTGCACAGACTGCCCCAAAACATGGCTAGTTAATTACTCACCAACAGAAATACCAAAAGCAACAAATCAGTTGCACACATATGTGTTTGAGAACCCTTATTGTTCTCAGAGACTCCTAATTACACATTTCCTCTGGTATCTACCCCTCCCCCTCCCTACTTCCCTACGGGAGTCTGAGTAACCCAATCAAAGAAGACTCTAAAGAGACTTGTCATATCCTGGGGTTTACAAGACATGGTATTCAAAAGGCAACGATGTTAATATTGTTTTACAGTATGCTGACTGCTTGGGGGGTTTGCAGCCATCTGTGTGCATTCACCCCTTTCTGAGTTAGGGGACGGGCTGGGGTTGGCTCATTCACAGAGCTATGCTGCCTGCCTCATCATTCACTTTCTCTACTGAGTCACCGACTTGGGGCCATCAGGCATGATTTATTAGTGGGAAATATATCAGTAGGCTTTGGTACAACAGGCATCTCCTGATTTTGCCCTAGCCAATCCCTATAAGCACTGCATTACCTCTCTGAGTTCTCCAAGAGCAGATTCTAGAATATACAGGTAGGTGTGAGTTATGAGCACAGAAGATTTTGTTAGACCCATAGTCAAGGACTCCTAATACAGGCCTAGTGCTACTGATGGATGACCTAGTTACCATATATATGAGGTAATTAAATTTATTATATATAAAATGTTAAAGCAACAAACTTTTTTTGTATGAGTTTGATAAAAGCTATGAACTCTAATTCCAGGAAAAAAAAAATGTTCTCTCTTTCACACAAAAACACACACCCCATATAATTCTGGGAGGTTCATCAACTGCAGAAGCTCATCTGGGTCCACCAGGCCCAGGTGAGAAGATCTCATTTAATTAGAAGTTTAGCTCCTTCTAAATACTTAGCATGCACTTCCCCACATTCCCATTATAACCATGGCTGATGGATTTTCATGATCTTTAATTTTTTTCCCACATTTGAATGAAGTGATCTCCTCACTGATATGAAGAAAACATTCTACTATCACAGTGTTTCATTGTAACTGATACACAGGCACCAAGGACTTAATACAGGCAGGCACCATGGTGGCAGATCCTGTGATGGTCAGTTTTATGTGTTAACTTGGCTAGGCTGCAATGCCCAGTTATTCAATCAAATTCTAATCTAGTCATTGCTGTGAAGCCGTTTTTCTAGATGAGATTAACATTCAAAAATAAAACTGGCTTTAAATAAAAGAGATTATCCTAGATAATCTGGGTGGGCCTTGTCCAATCAGTTGAAAGGCTCTCAAGGCAGAACTGAGGTTTCTGAAAAGAAATCCCAGGGTGGACAGCAGTGCACCCTGTGCCAGAAAGTTCCAGCTGCCATTCCTGATGGACTGCTCTAGAGATTTCAGAATTGCCTAGCCAGCACTCATCATCATGTGAGCCAACACCCTCCAATGCACCCCTTATGATGTCTCCTACTAGTTCTGTGTCTCTGGTTTAACCCTGACTGATACAGATTTTTGCTACAAGGAAGTGACTAGAAGAAATACCTTTAAAAATGTGCAGCTGGCTTTAGAATTGGACAATGGGTAGAGGCTCAAAGAACTCAAAAGTGTGCAATAGAAAAAGCCCAGATGGTCTTTAACAGCTAATTCATATAAGCCCTTCTGGTGAGGTCTCATAAAAAAAGATTAGAAGCATATTGCTGGAGACCAGAAGAAAGGTAATCTTTGTTACATAGAAGCAGAAACATAGCTGAATTGTTTTACAGTTAGTGTAAAGCAAAACTTATAAGCTATGAATGTGGCTATTTAGCTGATGAGATTTCTGAGCAAAGTACTAAAGGTTTCTTCTGGTTTCTTCTTTCTGCTTACAGTAAAATGTGAGAGAAAAGAGATGAATTGAGGAAAGAAATGTTAAGCAAAAGAAGACCCTTGATTTAGAAAATACCAGTTTCTTTAAATTGCAAAGTATGCTAAAATTAGAAGATCCACTGTTAACAAAATGTCCTCTGGAGAGAACGCCTAATATATGACTGGACAGCCTGTTGCTAGCACTGAAGAGAGTGGGTATATGACTCTTGGACATGCATGGATATCGGCATAAGTCAGAAATAAAGATGACATCATCTAAGAAATTCTGTGGAGGACCCTTGTGTCTAATAGTATAAATCCCTATGACATATATAGGAGACTCACCAGGTTTTTGAGAATATTACATCAGTAGAAACATTTCCAGCTTAGACTGAAAGGATTGGGAACATGACTTAATGAAAGAAGGTTGTTAGACTCCCAAAATTTCACAGAAAGAAAGCTCATAAAATTCCAAAGTTGCAAACATGTGCTACCCTTCATGAAAAAAAGAGAGATGACTATGAGGGCTGAGCTTTGGAGCCAGAGTCCAGAACTGCAAGGCAAGAAGGCAGAGCTGTGGGCCCAGAGGGCAGTGATATTAGCCTCACGGGGTATTTCCCAGGCCTTGCATTTAATGGAATTGGCCCTACCGGATTTTGAAGGTCTGGGCTTCAAACCCAAGGGGAGAAAATGAGAGGAAGAAAATGGTTATCTGGGTCTGGGTAACCTTTTTCTTCCTTCCATTTTTTCCCCTTTGGAATGGGAGTGTCTACAGCTGTCATTCTATGATTATTCTACCATTAAATTTTAGAAGCAGATAATCTGTTTTCTAGTTTCACAGGTCAACAAGTGAACAGAAATTTTGCCTTGGGGTGGATAATATCCATAGTAGCACCCATACCTGATCTAGATGCTGCATTTGGAACTTTTGGGACTGATGACATTTAGGTAAGATTTTGGAAGTGAGTTGATGCTATAACAGGCTGAAATTTGGCAGTATGTTGGTATGGGAAAAATATATTTTGCATGTGGGACAGACCTGAATCTTTGGAAGCCAAAGGGTTGGCACACTGTGATAGGCTTGTAAATGTTCCACAAAAGCTGGCCCGATACAGTGGCTCATGCCTGGTCATCCCAGCACTTTGGGAGCAGGCAGATTTCTTAAGCTCAGGAGTTTGAGACCAGCATGGGCAACATGGTGAAACCCTATGAAATACAAAAAAAAAAAAAAAAAAAAAAAAATTGTCAAATTAGCTGAGTGTGGTGGCAGATGCCTATGGTTCCAGCTACTTAAGAAGCTGAGGTAGGAGGGTCTCTTGAGCCTAGGAGGTCAAGGCTGCAGTGAGCTGTTACTGTACCACTGCACTTATGCCTGGGAGACAGAGAAAGACACTGTCTCAAAAGAAAAAAAAAATATTTCACAAAAGCTATCCACATCCTAATCCCTGGAATCTGTGGACAGGAGCTTATATGGTGTGTGTGTTTGGTGGGGGCGGTTGTAGGGGGTAGTTTACAGATGGAATTAAGTTAAGGATCTTAAGATGGGGAGATTACTCTGGAGTATGAGTGAGTCCTAAATGCAATCCAATGAATTCATGTAAGAGCAACAAATAAGCAAATTTGAACATATATAGAAGAGAAAGCAATGTGAGTATGTATCAGAGAGAAATTTGAAAATGTTGGGCTTGAAGAATGAAGTAATGTGTCAATCCAAGGAATACCAGAAGCCACCGGAAGATAGAAGAGATGAGAAATAGATTCCCCCCTGCAGCTCCTATAGGGACCATGTCTCTGCCAACGTCTTGACGTGGGGCCAGTGAAGTTTAGTTTGAACTTCTGGGCTCCAAAACTGTGAGAAAATAAACTTTTGTTGTTTTAAGTCACCCAGTTTGTGGTAATTTGCTACTGCAGGTATGAGAAACTAACACAGATCCTATAGAAAGCTAAAATGAGAAAGTCATTAGTCTCCACCACAAAAATTTATGGATCAATCTATGGGAGGATCCACATGAATATCCAGCTAACTGTAATACAGGGCTGGCTGACAACAATAAAGAGGTAAGCAAAGTGCAAAAGGCTTGGAGCAGTTCTTCATGGGGAGGAGACTGAGAAAGATTCACAGAGAGCAGAGCATGTGGGAGAAGTAGAGGCAGAGAAATGATCAAAACGTTCTGAGCAGAAGACACCGTTCAAATCGAGGAACCATGAGATTCATCATGCTGCAAAGGGGTGGAAGGGGGTTGATAATGACAAAGATAAAATTAGAATGTCAGAGCAGGCATCATTTTAGAGATACTCTAGTTATTTTCAAATTGTGCTTCATCGGAGATATAGAGAATTGTAAAAACACGGAAAACAAATGGTCTAGTCTACACTCCCCACCACCCCACTTTACTTTGGGAAAAAAAAAAAGAATGCACAGGCATACACAAAGAAAGGCAGTATAGCATGGCTATTTACATCAGACAGATGTGAATTCAAATGAAGCAAGTCCACATGCCCACAGATAAGTTTCTGTACCTTTCTGAGTTTAATGTAAGCAATAAAGATAAGAGCACCTGCTTCACCCAATTGTTACAATGAACTAATGTATGTCATATGTCTACACAGTTCTTTAAACTTAACCAAGGACCCAATAACAGAAAGTAAGCAAGTAGAAAACGTCAGGCTTAGAACCTGTGATTTGCTTTCTTTCATTTTTCCACTACCAGGCTAGAAAAGTTAGGTTCCAATCAGAATTTTTCTTGAATGGCATGCCAAGGGTTTCTAACTTTATGATATGAGTTGTGATTCATAGAATAATATAAAATATGGAATACTGTAACATTGTCTGTCTTCTAAACAAGATCATTATCTGGTAGTAGAAAGACAAGAACAATCGTATGAACGAGATATGAAGTCAGAAGAGAGCCAGTATGGAATCTGCTGCAGGAGATTCCAGTAATGAGATGAGGAAGCCCTAGTTAACCATGGTATAAGAAGCGTATTCTACATGCTTTGTCTTTTTGCCCTAAGATGATGTTTGAGGAGACAGAAAACTAGCCAGGCACAAATGATTACTCACCAGCAGGAAAATGTTGCATGTATGTGGTGAGTTGGGGACAGCCTAATTATGCAGGGACGTTCCAGAAAGGATTTCTACACTTGGCAGCTCTTCTGAGAGAGCTGGTCATGAAATGTCACAATGTTCAATGGCTGGGAATGCATGCAATGTTTACAAAGCCTGCTTTCATGATTCCTGGTGATCCAGACAGCCAGCTGTAGGAGTTTCCCCAAGAGTCACAGGCCCAGCACTCCTGTGCACAGACAAGCCAATGGAATGTGCCATTCCCCTAACCTCTTCCTATGAGAGCAGAGACAAATGTGATTTTTGAATTTTAGCATACACACACATCTTTGTCAGTGTGACAATGAATCCATAATATTTCACTGGATTTCATAACTAAATAGAAATGAGGAAACATGAGTACAATGAATCATGTCCTGGAAAACCAATGAAATGCAGTGATTGTTTGAAATGTTCATTCATTTAAAATAGTGAGGTATGATGTTCTGACCTGTCACCCAGCCCATGGTCACTTACACTGCCTTCCCTATGGAAAGTGAAGTTGTTAGCCTGAAGAACAATTAAATGGACTGGAACCATGGGGTTCAAAGAGTAGAGATCAGTTAGTCTTCTCTGCCTGCTTCTCTGGCTATTTTCAGGTTTGTTTCCTGCACTGCATGATCCAGGGCTTTAGTGAGGCTCATTTTAAAGCATCCAAAAATCCCGTGGCTTCAAATCCCTTCCCTTAAAGAAGTCACTACATTGTAGGAGGCCTCACTATTAACTCTTTATTGCTGACAGTCACCTTGAATTTGTCTTTGCTCAATTCTTTCCCATTCGTCACTTTTGTACGTTTTTGGATAATGAGGGATTGTGTTTGACATATATGCCGTATTTCCATGTATGTAATGTGTACCTAACTTAATGGTAATTTGAAAAGTATATATACACTGACACATAAATATACATATATTATGTAACTTGGCTAAATCGTGCTTGTTAGGATAGATGATAGATAAATAGATAGACAGATAGATAGATAGATAGACAGATAGATCGATCTCTTTACCCAAGTCTATGTTATGCGCTTCTGAACTCCAAGTTATTTGCAATGTTTATATGAGCCTATGAATTTTGTTTTCCAGAGAAAGAATTTTTATCAGATTCTTAGAGAGTGTGCAAACCACAAAAAACTCACTCTTACCTTTTGCATGTTTAGAAATAACCTTTCTTCCTTTCTCTCCTTCTCCTTTCTTTCTCTCCCATTTCCCCTTCTTGTGCTTTTGTGTCTCCTCTTCTCTTCCTCACACTGCTTTTCCAACATGACCTCCCTCCTCGATTTCCCTTGTTGAGTTAGGTTTTAGAGGGAATGGTGTGGTGTCCACGTGCTAAGGGAAACAGCACCCTGCTTCTTAGCATTCTGTTGCTTTGTGGGTCAAGTTAAGTGAGTTTTAACAGATTCTGACTCTTGGGAGAATGGACTAGAAGCTTAGAGAGGGTGAAGATGGTAAGAGGAACTGGTTTATCACCAGTGCTATATCTGCCCCTTTTTGTGGAGGAGATGAAGTGGAGACAGATTCACCTACCAGGATTCCTAATTGTGTTCCCTCTCCAGGCAGGGGAAATAAGGACAGGTCCGTCCATTCCTCTCTGTTCTTGAGCCAAAGAACAAAAAGAATCTGGACAAAGAGCAATTCCACCTCAGTCCTTGCAGTATTAAACTTGTAAAATGATTGAAGTCTAAGTCTGAAATAACTATACAATTAGGGCACTGGAGGGTGGGGAGACACATGATTACAGCAGCTTTTCAGGCTCTGCTGGCTCAGTGCATCTCTGAACAGGATACCATAAAACTGAAGTCCAATATTACTTTGATTATTCCTTATCTACTTTGCCCTTGGCCACCCTCTGGCCTTCTGCCGTCTCTTGTTAATAGATGGAGGAGTCACACCAGCTAATTTTTCAGGGCCTTCCCATTTTCAGCCTGATGGGATTATCACACTTCTGGAATAACCCATCTTCCAAAATGACCTTCTCTGTGGCTGTCCCTTAAGCTGACTTTGCCATTCCTACTGCCATAGGCTGAATGTTTGTAAATTCATGAAATTTACTCTCCAATGTGAGAGTATTTGGAGGTGGAGCTTTTCGGAGGTAATTAGGTCAGGAGAGTGAAGCCTTCCTGGAGCCTCCCAAAAGGGAGAGGAGAGTTCCTTAGCCCCTTCTACCACATGAGGACATAGGGAGAAGACGGCCATCTGTAAACCAGGAAGAGGGCCCTCACCAGACACAGAACCTGACAGGATCTTGATCTGGAACTTCCAGAGCTGTGAAAAGAGATATCTGTTGCTTCAACCTACCCAGTCTATGGTATAAGACAAAAAGCACTGACCTTTCTCCTTTCTCTCAAGCTCCTGAGCTTTGCTTTCCAAAGCTCAATCAAGCCTGCCTGGCACTCCCACACATACACAAGACACTGAGAACCCTGGCCTTCCACTTCTTTGTATAATTCACTCCATGGAGTTTTTCCTATTCGATAAAGAACTTCATTTCTATTGACTTGCAAAGACCACACATTTCAAGTGCAGCCACAACAAATCAATGTCACATGAGCCGAATACATTCTTCTGACTATTCCAAAGTGCTAACGATTCTGAAGTCTTCTCATCGTCTGTATTTTGGTTAGGGCTGGCTACATCCTGTCTGACTACAAGAATATCTACAATACTAAATAGCTATGCAGAATGTTTATGGCCCAAAAACTTTTTTTTAGAGGGAGAAGCCTTGTTGAAAGATCACCCTCCTTAGGCCGGGCATGGTGGCTCATGCCTATAATCCCAGCACTTCGGGTGGCCGAGGCGGGAGGATCACGAGGTCAAGAGATCAAGACCATCCTGGCCAACATGGTGAAACCCCGTCTCTACTAAAAATACAAAAGTTAGCTGGGCGTGGTGGTGCGCGCCTGTAGTCCCAGCTACTCGGGAGGCTGAGGCAGGAGCATTGCTTGAACCCAAGAGGCGGAGGTTGCGGTGAGCTGAGATCGCGCCATTGCACTCCAGCCTGGGTAACAAGAGCGAAACTCCATCTCAAAAAAAAAAGATTCCCCTCCTTGCAAATATTTCCCCATTTCACTACTTACTACTTAAAAAAAAAAAAAAAAAAAAAAAAAAAAAAAAAAAAAAAAAGTGAAATAAACCCAAAAAATTT